>CAIGQZ010032461.1:5753309-5770753 GCA_903798205.1 Danio tinwini | reverse complement strand
TGTGTGTGTGTGTGTGTGTGTGTGTGTGTGTGTGTGTGTGTGTGAGAATGTGAGAGTATTGGTGTTTCCCACTGGGTTAGCACTGGGTTGTGGCTAGAAGGGCATTCACTGCGTAAAACATATGCTGGAATAGTTGGTGGATCATTCCGCTGTGGTGACCCCTCATAAACAAGAGACTAAGGTGAAGGAAAATGAATGAATGAATGAATAAAACACACTATATTACTGTTGTTCTATAAGTGCCACCAACTGGAAGTGAGTGAATGTCTATTTTCATCAAACATGTCTGCTGTTTTAGTTTGTTCAGGCATTTTTTTATGTAGCAAAATAACACGACACTTTTCGCCTTGTGTTATCTTTTCCACGTTAAAAGGAATTACAGCCTAAACTACTATAACAATGATCACCTCAGGTACAGATTATGTGCTATATTAGGTTATAAATGTTGCAGTGTGGGTTTGAATAACAATTTATATGACATTTATAGCCATACTAAAAGCGACAGCATATCTCAGATCTTTCAAATCAAGTAACTACATAGTAGCAAACATAAGTGATGTTTCCATCCAAAGATGCAAATTAGGCTTACGTACAAAAGTGTAACATTGCATAAAACATTTGCAAATAAAGCACTGCATCTATGTAAAGAGTCAAAGAAGACAAAATACACTTCCTAATAGACTGCTGCCAAATGTCAAAAAATAGAATGGGATTTGCTAAAGTAGGAGAAGATGCTGTGGGTCTTTTTTTATATAATACATTTCTTGTACTTTCTTGAAAAACAAAACACAATAAATGTAAGGTAGCTTTTTGAGGTATGAGAACGCTCTTTTTGGAGCATATTGACCTAAGACAGTTCGAGGAGGTAATAATAATGAATCACTTTAAATGATGGACTTTGACTAAGAGAGAAAGGCCAAACAACATTTCAGATGTTATGTGATGTGGTTGGTCCACTGATTTGTCCATTAATACCATCCCAAAGCACACATTATTGATATAATCTGTTAAAACAAAATCACATGATTTTTTTTTGCACATGCTGGAATTTATTCATTAAATGTGCTTTCATCATAGTTTATGTGGATTTTCTTATCAGATAAAACGCTTATCCAACTCAGTTATGTGCATAAGTTATTTATATGCATTATTCAAAATTTATGAGCATCTTGGCATTTCCATTAAGCATTTATTTATAAAATATACAGAGGTGGATGAAAACATAACTTTAGTTTAAACATAAATGTTAGAACTGTGATTCAGTGCAAACCAATGACATCAGTCAAACAGCATGCAGTTTTAATAATGTAAATGAGGTTTAACCCTCTGTGGTCACCAGATCACACCGGTGTGACCAGCATTTTTTTCTTCTTATCAGTGCAAAAGACACTAAGAACCCTCCGTTGATTTTGGTCACACAAATAAGTATTATACATTATTTGAATCTGTTAGGTGTTTACTTTTTTGTGTACACTCACAATAACAACAAAAGTGTGTGCTTTTGCAATATAAGGAAAATATACACTGTGCACATTCTTTCTTTTGTCTCTCCATGAACTATTTTTAGAAATGTGTCAATAAAACTATCTGAAACTCCACGAAAACAAGACAAACATAATACATATATCGATGGAAAGTTTGTAGTGTCTACTTTGTTGAAAACTTGATAAAGTAATCAGTATGAAACCGACACTATGTCTAGTTTCTCAGTTTGAGCTCAATATTTTTAATGCGACCACGCCCACAAGGCTTTGTTATTACAATTGTCCACGTGAGACGCTTGCAACATGTAAATTGGCAGACGTGTCAGTAAAACAGTGGATATTTGCCTTGCATACACGAGAGACACATATTAGGGGCTCCAAAATTACCTCAGACCAAAGAGGGTAAATATTCAATAATTAGATTATAAATATGCTCCTTTGGCTGGGAGTGAAGTACATTATTCTGTTTGTGGTATTTAAATGTGTCTGCAAGTCACGTTTGGTACAAACAGACAAATTGCTTGTCACTGGAACCTTGTCACAAGTTGCCAACCATACTTCCACACTTACTGACACTTTTCATTGTACAGTACGTCTGCATGCTGGTGCTAAATGAAGTGGATTTTTCTTTTAGAGTTGATCCAGTGTCCGTTTCGCAAACTTACAACAGCAGTGAACCACAACGTGAGTCCTTTGAGGTATGAGATCTCCACTAAGCCTGTGGGGCTTTTGTGTACAGCAGTTCAACACTTAATTGCAAGAAAAATCAGGACGAATTTGTTCATCTACCAAAAAGGGGGACTCTACAGCAGAAACAGTAAAGCACTTCAAGGCTTTTGTGAACTCGAGTCGAGGCCTTGGGTTTGATTGGCCTGGAGGTCTGACCACAGGGGAAACAGACCATATACAACTTTGGTATTAAAGAAAAACCCAAGGATACATGAGAAGAACCACCACACCTTGTTATAAATACTGTAGCGTCTGATGTATTGACCACTCGTTCTTGTACTTACAGCTTGCAATATGGATCATGTACATTTTAAGTAATATAGCTTGCTTTCAATTGTCCGTATAATATTTGGTGTTGTTTGTGCATATCTATTAGCAGATCAGTTGCATTTTAGTGTTTTTTTTTAAGGCAAAAGGAGTGTATAGAATTCAGAAAGCTACTTTATGAGGTCTTTAATGTGTTTTTCCCTTCAACCGTGCCTTAGGCGCTTCACAGCCAAGAGCCGATCGAAAATACCAATGAGCTGCAAAGGCCAACAGTTTACTGCAGTATTTGTCTTTTCTGTTTTTAAATGTAGGCACACTGTTGGAAAGTGTCAAAGTGTCGGGACAACAATACATGTATATAAAGCAAATACTATTTCAGATTTTCGACTTCAAAATGTTATTTGCTGTTTCTTTGTATTGTCACTAACATCTATAAATTTAGAAACAAATTTTCCTAATCAACTTTGTCTTTATTATCAAATTTTTTAATCAGTGCACATAAGCAAAACATTTTCTGCTGTTAAAGTACACATAAAGAATGTTGTAAATAAATGTCACTCAGAAAGTGCTGGTAAATTTCAGAAACAATTAAAGAAGCAGCAAGTAAAATACTTAATTAAACATGAAATGCTGTTGTAGAAGAAACCAAAATATTTTTTTTCCTGAAAACATATAAGAATCTTTATGTACAAATAACCAAATGGACCCCTTTCACAAGACAGTAATGACTCATTTAACGGTCACCATAATCTTGAATCCTTAAAAGTTTTTATTATTCAGATTTTTTATTTTGAACATTTATATGCATTTATGTATATATTATATCATCTTTACATCAAATTACAGAAAAAGAATTACCGCTTATGTGAGGTGTTTCTAATGCAGTGTCTATGGGGCTAAGAGTAAATTTGATGTTATTCTCTCTACTTGCTGCTGTCATCAGTCTCACAAAAATTTTTTCCACTTTTCTGATGGTGTCTTGATAACACCATCATGGCGTTTTTCTTTTATTATTTCAGCAAATATGATTGTAAAAAATAATAATAAATTGTTGTACTCTCCCATTCATTGCGCTCTAAACCCTTGCTGAGAAACCTGGAAATGTGAAAAGGGTCAATAACAGTAATAACAACAATAATAATACATCTTTTCTATATTTTGAAAAAAGTTATTTTTCTTCAATACTGAATTGTGAATTCATATCTAGCGATTCCAAACACAAAGTAGCAATTTTTGGGGCAAATTTATAATTGCAAGGAAAAAAGTAAGTATTGTAAGACATAAACACAAATTTGCAAGATATGATTTTATGAATATATTTTAGACGCTGTATTGTGCATGCCAGGCCAGCATTTGGCAAAGACAGTAACAAAACACAAGACCACTGTGCAAATTTACAGAGCGGTGAGTGTAAACAATCGAAATGCATCAGTTACTTGTGCATGTTTATAGACTGTAGTACAAATTCATGACTTTTTGTTCCCCCCCCCCCCAAAAAAAAAGAACCGCTGCTCATGTGTAAAAGTAATAGCCAAAAATGTATAAAAACAGTAACAAAACTGCATTAAAATTTTATTTTTAACATCCCCTCAGGCATTTATTCATTCATTTTGCTTCAGCTTAGTCCCTGATTTGTCAGGGGTCGCCACAGCGCAATGAACCACCTCCCCTTAGACCAGAGATGTCAAAAGTAGGGCCCAAAGGCCATAGGTGGCCCATTGTACCCTTTGATTTGGCACACTATCCCATCTAAAAAGAGAATGAGAATGATAGAGAGGGTTGGGGCGAATGGCTTTAAAAGATATCATTATTTCTAATTTGACATAGCCTTTTTTTTGTTTGTTTAATTGCTAAGCTACAAAACAACATGTTTCAATTAAATGTGGTAAATAAAATAATTTTTTTAAATGTAACTATTGCCACTCGATGGAGAGAGGACTATGCAGAAGACATCAGTGAGCAACTTAAGGCAAAAACTAGTGTAACTCCATTCTGTTATAAATGAGATTGTTTTTACTGTAATAAGTTCAGTATAAAATGTAAAAAGAAATTATGTGTTAGTTAATATAAAGCAATGTTTTCTAGTTATTTTAAAATATTATTTAATAAATTAGAAAATAACCCAATGGCAACTACTTTTACCTTTCTTTGGCTCACTATCCTCAATCAAGTTTGGTTTTTGGCCCTTCATAAGAAAAAGTTTGGACACCCCTGCATTAGACACCCCCTTGTATTTTTAACATCCCTTTTTTCCTCAACAAATTCTGAATTTATGTCATGTAATTTTGACGTTTTTTTGTAATACTTCTTAACGGGTATTTGCTATAGTATGATTGTGAGAAACGTGAATGTAATCTTGATTTACACCTCTGTCATTATCGCGTGAACTATGACCATCAGTTGCGTAACTTGCATCTGTTCTTTTCGAATCCTCTCATCATGTGGCCTCATGGGACAGTAAAGTATCCATTATATCCACACTTCAAAACTTTACCACTCCAACGGGTACTTTTTGCTTCATGTTTTCTTGAGTACTGTGAATTGAGACACACTTTCACATGGTATTTTCTGCCAACGTTATAATAGCAAATATGCAATATTTAATGCAGCCAATCAGTCTCACAAAAGAGGAACGAACGAGGATGTAACTCCTGAGGACTTCACACAGACAAAATAAATAATGCTATTATCAGAGTGTGTTATTTATGAGCTTAGAGGATTATTCCTCCATTCTTCATATTCATATTCAAACATTAAACAAAAGAACAAAAAATAGGTGGTCAGCAGTGTGAAGCTATCTGTGCACCTACTGCTACATATGTTGTTTGTTTAATAGAATCATGTAAATTCTTTTATCAGGCATTTAACAAGGACACTCATGCTCACATTGTTTTGTATCTATGGCCCACACAATAATCAAACAGTGAGGATGAGTAATTTGAGTAAAAAGTACAAGCTTTTGGAAAAACAAACCAAAAACATCTAAAATTTCTTTCACCTGGGTAGTCTTTCTTTGTACTCATGAAGGTCAAAACTGATTCATCATAAAGAAGCACCTATACAAGCAGCACATTTATGCTTGCGGATACAAAACGATAAGATTTCCTTGTTGTTTTTGAAGTTGAGAAGCTGCGAGTGAACTGGTTTACTAATGCAGTGTATTCATTACTTGGTAAACACAGTCTATATGACTCTTCCAGCATTATTCAACGGCCGGAAGGCATGTGGGTTAGCAAGGCTAATCGTAATGTAGATTTCTATTGACTTTGCAATTGACGTTAGAGCCGTGTGAATGCAAATGTGCGGCGTGTGGATTGTTTGTGGTGTTGCGCTCACAGTCACAGCTCTTCATTTGAAAAGGTCTCAGTGTTGTGACTCAACAAGTGAGCTCTAATAAATTGAATTAGCATTACGAAGGCACATAACATTTCTGCTTTTTGTGACTGTTCAATTTGTAATAGAAAGTGGATTAAAATGGCTTCATTCGATTATGCAGAGGACAGTGGATCACTTCTGCCCTCTAGAGCGTGAAGTTGGTAAGGCATCCATCAATTCACGTCTTTTCAGTGCAATGACTTGTTTATAAATCAGCGTTTCAAGTACAGTCGAAGACAAATTAATAGCCCTCATCTGAAATTATTATTGTTTTATTTCCCTGTCAGCCTTCAGATAGTCTGTAAATCCGTTTTTCTAATCAAGTTGTTTACAAGTTTGCCAGTAAATGCAGGTAGGCTATTTGTGTGACACTACAAAAACATACAAAACGGCGAAGTATTTACAGGCCCGTAGACAGGGGGGTGGTTCGGGTGATTCGGAAGACCCACCCACCCCTCTGACAAAGGTCCATAATCTCCTCAGAATTTGTCCCAGCAAGCGAAATCCCAGTGTCACTACAGTTTTGGCCAATGCAAACAATTAGTTTTCACGAATCCAACATCCAGGTGTGCACGAAAACATCTGACATAAGTGAAGTCATCTTTCACTACTGTACTGTTTTTAAATAGAGAAAGATTTTGACATTACATTTTACAAGTAACTTTAATTCTAAATAATCAAAAAGTGTGGTTATGACGAAAATCTGACAAGCTAATTCAGCTAAAAAAGGAGCTAAATTGTAGCCTAAATTCAGTATTTATATTGAATAATTAAATAGAAAATTAGGTGAATAACTGAAAAAGGTCCACTATTTTGAGAAAAAAAGAACCACACATTTCACCAGGCTGGCTATGGGCCTGACATACCACTGAACTGTAAACTACTACTGTTATTAATAATAGTGGTAGTAGTAGTAGTATTACTGAAGAATACAATTATAATACTACTAAACAGAAAGAAAACTAATAAATCATTTTTATTATTACTATAATTATTTATTATTAGCATTAGTAGTAGTAGTTGATGTCCAAAATAAAACGAATTTGTTGAGATATAAGATACGAGTTCTTGTGAAGTCTGCTCGAATTGTAAATTAAATTGTATTTAAATTTAATTGTTGAACCTAGGATCCAGGAGGAACAATGCGGCTTTCGTCCGGGCCGTGGTACACTGAACCAACTCTATACCCTCACAAGGGTGCTCGAGGGTTCATGAGAGTATGCCCAACCAGTCCACATGTGTTTTGTGGACTTGGAGAAGGCGTTCGACCGTGTCCCACGTGGCATTCTGTGGAGGGTGCTCAGGGAGTATGGGGTCGGAGGCGCTCTGTTAAGGGCCGTCTCGTCCCTGTATGAACAGAGTAGGAGTCTGGTTCGCATTGCCGGCAATAAGTCAGACTTGTTTCCAGTGCATGTTGGACAAGGGCTGCCCCTTGTCTCCAATTCTGTTTATAATTTTTATGGACAGAATTTCAAAGCGCAGCCTTGGGCTGGAGGGGGTCCGGTTCGGGGACCACAGGATTTCATCTCTGTTATTCGCAGACGATGTTGTTCTGTTGGCTTCATCGAGCATGGACCTTCAACATGCACTGGGACGGTTTGCTGCCGAGTGTGACGCGGCTGGGATGAGAATCAGCACCTCCAAGTCAGAGGCCATGGTGCTCCACCGGAAAAAGGTGGTTTGCCATCTCCAGGTTGGAGGAGAGTCCTTACCCCAGGTGGAGGAGTTCAAGTATTTCAGGGTTTTGTTCACAAGTGTGGGAAGGATGGAACTTGAGATTGACAGGCGGATTGGTGCAGCAGCAGCAGTAATGCGGTCGATTTATTGGTCCGTCGTGGTGAAGAAGGAGCTAAGCCAAAAGGCAAAGCTTTCGATTTACCGGTCAATCTACGTTCCTACTCTCACCTATGGTCATGAGCTTTGGGTCATGACCGAAAGGACAAGATCTCGGATGCAAGCGGCTGAAATTAGTTTTCTTCGAAGGGTGACAGGGCGCACTCTTTTAGATAGGGTGAGGAGCTCTGTCACTCGAGAGGAGCTCGGAGTAGAGCCGCTGCTCCTCCACATCGAGAGAAGTCAGTTGAGGTGGCTCGGGCATGTGTTCGGATGCCTCCTGGACGCCTTCCTAGGGAGGTGTTCCAGGCATGTCCCACCGGGAGGAGGCCTCGGGGAAGACACAGGACACACTGAAGGTACTATGTCTCTCGGCTGGCCTGGGAACGCCTCGGGATCCCCCCGGAGGAGCTGGAGGAAGTGTCTGGGGAGAGGGAAGTCTGGGGTTCTCTCCTAAGACTGCTACCCCTGTGACCCGGCCCCGGAAAATCGGCAGAAAATGAATGAATGAATGAATTGTATTTAAATAATAATAAAAATATCACAAAATCCAGGCATAGTTACATAGAATTAATTTTAAAAAGTTACTAGCATTGTGACGAGTAACAATGTGTAATATAGCTGTAAGAGCAGATTTTTACTTGCATTTGGTGCATGCCGAGTGATCATTTTAGGCCCTCATAACAACATTTGACAGGGTGGAAAAAATGCTAATTGTTTCAAATGTGATTTGGGGGATTTTAGTGTATTTTGGGTCACACTTTATTTTGATGGTCAGTTTGATGAGTTACATTGCATCTACATGCCAACTAATTCTCATTAGATTCTAAGTACACTGGCTAGGGTTAGGGTTAGTGTAAGTTGATTATCTTGCAAAGTTTCTTATAGTCAGTTAAATGTCTGTTGAAGGAGCAGTACCAACAGATATTAAGCAGACAGTCTACTAAATACTCAAATGGACCATGAAAATAATTGTTACTGTTAATAAAATTGTTACTGTATAATGAAATGAAAGTTGATATTGTGAAAAGGACCAACAATTTATTTATTTTTTTGCATGGTTCTGTTGTTAATATTAACTGTTTATACTGTGACAAAACCTCATCACAACTAAGCAAATCAGTGTAAAAATGACAGCTTTAATTAGACAAAACTCAGCCTTAAAATATCCTAAAAATAACTGACAATAAACTGCAGCAATTGTATACTAATAGTAAAAATAACGAGACAACGAAAAATTCATTAAAATTAAATTGCATGTTTTCTTTGCAATAAATAGTCAAACATGTTCATAAATATACTAGCTAATAAACACCTTGTCAGTAAGGGATAGTTCAAATATGAACATTTACACAGCATTTGCTTAGCCTCAAGTTGTGGTTAACCCTTTATAGTTTTTTCAATTACATTTAAAGTAAAAAAAAAAGTGTAGTGAGAGTAAGTGATAACAGATTTAGCATTTTTTTGTGTGTGCGAACTATCCCTTTAAATTGCACACCTGCCTCAATTCAGATCAAGCATCAAGAAAACTGGTCCTGTAAAAAAATGTACCATTATAAGCTCTTCAAAGATAAAGTTCTGAGGAACAAAAACAAGGTAAAATCTTTATGAAGACAAGAGAAGAAACCACACATTCCCTCATCGGTTCATGTTACTAATGTTACTGGATCAGAACTATTGATCGATCCGTGAGCATTCATAAAAATCACCTGCTGTCATTTTACCCTTCAAATTATTTACCTTGACATTTCCAGCTGAGCGGAGAGCTTTAATTGGCACTGCTTTTGATTTCATTCTGTTTGCAGTAAAAGAATGCATTTTTTGTAGTGTCTGTTTCTAGCACTGGAGTCGATGAAGGTCTTTCCACAGTTCTGGCAGATGTGAGGTCTTTCTCCTGTGTGGATCCTGACATGTGTGTTCAGGTGGCTTGACTGTCTGAAGTTTTTTCCGCAGAAGTGGCAGTGGTAGGGTTTCTCTCCGGAGTGAATCCTTAGGTGAATTTTCAGCAGTCCTGGTGAGCTGAATGTCCTGTGACAAACAATACATAGATACCTGTGCTCTCCTGCACCCTGCACATTTACTGACAGTTCTTCTTCATGGTGAACGTTCTCCAAACAAATATCAGCCAGGCTTGTCTTGGACTCTAAAACAGAGGTAAAATGACACTTTGATTTTTTTTTCTGTGTCTGGACTAGAAGCAAATCACCATATCCGACCTTTTTTGATACTCACAATGCATTCAAAATCTGTGTTGTTTTTTTTTTTGCATGAAAAATTACATTTTTAAGTAATTTTTTATTTCAAGTGACTAACATATATATTGTAAAAAAGTATGGGTTCCACACAACCAAACACAAGTTTGTGTTTGGACAACATAAAGGAATTAGGTTAACTTATTAGTTTTGCCAAATTTAAGTGCATTGAACATAAAACAATTAAATTGTCCCCCCAATAAACTCAAGAATTGTGTTGTTTCAGCTCATTTAAAAAAAAAAAAAAATGTAATTTTTTGTGTGTACACTTTCTGATAGGAAGTTTTAGGAACAATTATTAACATAACTTCTAGTTGATCGTTTGGTATAAAAAGTGGCTTATGAAAGGCAAAGGCCTCTAGATTATGCTTATTTTACCAAAATAAAATATGATCATGCCTTGATTTTTTATTTATTTAATTAGGACAGTAAGGTCTGACTTTGCTTAGACAAAAGTCTTGTCACTTAACATAAATAATGTACAGTGTAGAATATAAAGTCATGCTGCAGTGGAAAAAAAAATTAATAGTGTTTGACTCCTATAAGCTTAGAAGACTGCATCCATACATCTCTAAAATAAGTAAAATAACTTATTAATAAAGTCATTGGAAATGGCAAAGAAAGCGTTCTTGCAGGGCTCCCATCAAGATTCTTTGGATTCATCTTCAATGCCTCCTCCATCTTACCCAGACATGCTCAATAATGTTCATGTCTGGTGACTGGGCTGGCCAATCCTGGAGCACCTTGACCTTCTTTGCTTTTGGGAACTTTGATGTGAAGGCTGAAGTATGAGAAGGAGCGCTATCCTGCTGAAGAATTTGCCCTCTCCTGTGGTTTGTTATGTAATGGGCAGCACAACAGTCTTGATACCTCAGGCTGTTGAACTTATTATTTGTTGCTCTTACAACTGGAATCGACGGCAAGTCAGGTAGTGTACCCTAACAGACTTCACTGAAAAAAAGTGATCCTATACAACATATTTCAGCAAATCCAAAGTCAAAACTAAATAATTCTAACCAAATTAACTCAGATCGTGGTACAAAAAAAGAGTACACTCAATGTAATGTTTTATATAAATCAATAATAATATATATATATTTAAATAAATTATGATTAACAGAAAAATAAAAAAGGCCACACAAAATTAGATTTAGTTGAATTTGTTGTAGGGTGTAATCATATTTGCAACATTCCATTTAATCTATATTTTTTATATCTTTCACATGTTAGGTAACCACACTCTTATGTTAATAAAAATAATTATTCAAAAAAAAAAACACTTTGTACAGCAATATTTATTGTCAATATTCACTAGAAATGGATACAAATCCTACTCATTTATACTGGACACTGTGCATATGTACTTACGTGATTCTTGTTGTTGTCTTTCTTTATCAAGTGGCACTTCTTCAGTTTGTCGGATTTTCTTAACTTCGTGAGTTTCGTCATTGTCACACATATTCTTCTTGTTTCTTTCTCGCTGTGATTGCAGTTTACTTGTGGGGAAAAGAAATGCAAGTTACGTTACTGAGAAATATTTAGAAAATTTTTGAAAATTAAACGTTTTTTTGGTTGGGTGATTGTCACATACAAATGTTCAAATAATGTAAAGTTAAACCTAAAACCTTTTTTACTAAAAATTTCTAGTCTACTTCATCCCATTACAGAAGATTAAAAAGATTACATTATGGTAATGTTTAAAAAAAAACGAAAGCACACACACTGCATTAAAACCATTTTCACTTCTTTATTTCAAAATAGCATACAAATCATAAATACTTGGTCCAGTTGTGAAATCAAAACTACATTTTAAGGACAAAATTACATTGGAGACTTTAAATGAATGAGTATGTGATAGTATTTCTGTCAAACACTTTACTTTTTAATGAATTATTTTACAATTATGCATTTGGCAGATGTTTTTAAGTGCATTAAATACATAGAAAATATCATTAAGTGCATTTCCTGGAATTCATTGGATGTTGCATTTGAACAACAGTAATACAAGAATACTCTATCCATATTTATCAGTGAACACTAAAAAACAGTGTAGTGTTGAGCAGAGGAGGTGGCTGGCTCTGGCTCTGGGATGTCTTGATTATTGTCTTCCTTAATGTTGTATAAAACCGTCTGAAATGCTTTCTTTCTTCTGTACACAGCAGCATTCTCCCTCCACTTTTTCTGTTGCCTTCTCAATTCTAATGGGTTCAGATCTTTAGCGAATTTCACTTTCCCCTGAGATTTTCGTCTTTGATATCTACAAAAACGAGAAAGTCAAGTGTCAAGCTGATCCCGAGAAACTCATCTAAAACTGATTTTTATGGCAAGATCTTGTCTGTATAAACACTGCAACATAGCAAACACCTATAATGCAGTGGTTCTCAAAATTTAAAGGAAGGTGGCATGCTAAGAAAAAACAGCTTTTTTAGAAAAAGAGGAAGCAAGAGATTTAATCAATAATAATAATAATAATGTGTTCATCTGTAATAATAATAAAAATATGTTCATCTACCTTTGCTCTGACAAAATGTAAAGTCATTATATAACAAAAACCTATACAAAATAACTAATTAAATTAAAAATACAATGCTATAATATATAACTAATATAACATTTGTTTAAAAGAGAGAGAAAACCTACAGAATTATTTTAGGACTATAAGTACATTACCATTCCAAGGTTTCGGGTTTATGGCAAGATGTTTTTTAATCATTTAAAAATTTCAATAATTCAAATTACATCTGTGTTGCTTAATATTTTTGTGGATTTTTTTTTTTGTTGTTTAATATTTCTCGATAAAGAGTTTTCCAGTGTCGTTTTAAACCATCTGAAAATTTAGCCAATAGAATTTGGATCTCAGGTATGGGTATAGTAGGTAGAAACAACTAGAACAAACTAATTTAAGGACTGTTTTACAGTGGGAGTAGGTTTGAATTGCATTGTTTGCTCAGATTGAAATTGCTTGTATAATTATTACCATGTGCTATACCAGAGGTCAGCAACCTTTTGGGCATCAAGTGCCATTGTTATTGTTGTTGGTTAATCAATGTGCACTATTTGTGTATATATGGCTCAATGTCAGCAAAGGCGTAACTAAACAAATCAAATTTTATTTAAAAAAAAGTATGACTTTATTGGAAAATTAAACATTTTATATCAAGTTTAGAACTTTCCTCAAACTTGTAAACATTTGTGAATATGGTAATCAAACAGATTTGTTGTTTAATTGTGAAATGTGACTCATGGGCAGTCTGTTCGTGAATTGAGAATGCACAAAGTCCAATGAAGTTTACAAGATAATGAAAAATATGTACTGGAACAGGAGTCTTGGGCCAGGAAACAAACTGCCAACTCGTTGCTGCTCCAGAAATGTTTATTCATGCTCATGTGTTCCTTAAAATTACACAATAGATAATGCTTTACTATAAAGCATGATTTTAAAAACTATAAATGCAAGTTGCTATCCCGGTGTTTTCCAAAGACAAAAATGCACATTTAAAAGTGATCCCAGACCACCATTTATAAAGCTCATTTAATGTTAAATGTCAAGATGTCAATGTCCTTAAATGAAGACCCAAATAAATGGAGGTGAGACTAATAAATAAAACGTATAGTTAACCTAAAAAAATAAGAAATTATACATTTTATCCATCTGCACTTCAATAGCCTTTGAATTACTTGCTTTATGTCCCATATTACTATAAAAGAAAATAATCAAGTCATCAGTTGGAAGTTCTGAAAGGACACAATTAGATTAATAGTGTCTTTGAAAGTAAAGAACTTGGAGTAACGTTTGACTTTAAAATAGCATTGCAAATTGCATTTAAGTACTTGGATTCAGTTTGAATGAGGAACTGAATCTGATGTTTAATCTTACAATAAAATACACACAAAAGGTAAGTCTCAACCATTAAAAAATAATTACCTGGGTCAGTAAATTTTATCCAGAGATTAGTTCACTAGAAAAGTTGTCAAAAGTTGTACATCTTCATTTTGAATTATCCTGTAGAGTGCCCTCAATCACAAGATGGTATGACTCAAGTATTTTAGCGTATGTTCAAGATACATTGTTGCCAGGTGAATCACCGGTGTTCATCATCCAGAATGGAAAAACTTGTCTTATTGAACAGTCTTGCAGAATCTCACCTCATTTAACCATGTAAAACATATGCCAATGTCCATGAAAGACATATTTTATTACATTTAGACTGCAAAAATAACATCTCAACTTTGTTGATAGTTATCCTACTTGACAGGCAAACACATTGAACTGATGATATTACGACCCTGGAGACACCATTACCACGCTCCTTGCTGTGGTGAAATTCAAAGTAACATCTTTCAACAGACAAAACCCCATGAAGGCTTGGAGTTGCTAATGTCAGCAAATGGCACCTTTGACTTTGTCCCAGCCATCTGTGAATTCAACATGCTCTAACTTCAGACCCATCATTTCTTTTAGAAGCTTTACAACCAAAAACAAAGCGTTTCAAAGTGGTGAACAGCACTGGCATCTCAAAAAAGGACAAATATCAAAGCTCATAGAGAAATTAGCAAAAATATATATACATTTTGGGAAAACCATAATGAATTTCTGTATAATGGAAAACTGGCTATGCTGCCAGTGGGCTGTAAAGAGATCTGATAACTAGTCCACCATCATCTTAAATGTGCCACAATTAGCCATTTTAACCTTTTAGTCTTTAGTTTACTATTGTAGGTTACAACTTTTACAGGAAAGCTTTGTGTTTGTCATACAAATTTTCTACCACTTTTACCACATTTTCTTCAATATTGATATACCACAATAAAATCTGGTTCTGAAATACCACCATTTCTTATATTATTATCCTGATGTTGCCATAAAACATATTTTAAACATGTCTCAACAGGTTTGAGATTTATACAATTCTCATTATTAGTAGCAGTGATAACTCAGTTCAGGCTCTCAGTAAAACTTCAGTACAATATTGATAGAGACATTGATTTACATTTGTCCAACGCTGAAGAAAAACACATTTAGGTCAAAGCCACGAGAAAACAGGTAATGACACAACACTGGTTTTACTGCTGCCAAACTATTAAGTCTTCTATGTAGAGATCTCCATGAAGAATGTTTGATTCTTTATAGTACTCACGTAAAAAAAGTTCTTGTGGTACCTTAGTGTTTTGCTTACAAGTTTTTGATTAGGACTACTGTTCACAACATCCAAGAAAGCAATATCTGACCATTTTTATGCAAACCAGCTGTACACAATGAATTGTCTTCTCTTCTGTTCTCCAATACTTTCTCTCTCTTTTATTTTCTTTCTCCTATCAAAATCTCCATTCTTCATCTTCTCTTTTATTTGGGAAGAATGTTCTTTTATAAGGTGGCAGAGGCTCTTGGTCAGCTTTAAACTGTTGTAACTTCCTTTGTAACCTGCATCTTCTCTGTCGCTCACGATTTTTTTCCTTCGCAATTTCTACAGCAGCAGCAGTCATCTTTCTTCTATACTCTCTTGCTCTCGCAGCTTCCGAAGCTTTGAACTCAGCAAATTTTACAGGGTCTTCTTTCAAACGGTCCCTCCAGGTCTGACTGCGTCTTGCACTGCTGGCTTTCCGCTTGTCAGATTTTGACACTCCATCCTGACAGACAGATGGTTGACTTTTCATACTTTTACGCTCAGAGTTACAGAGCCGGATTCTCAAAGACATTCTGAAATGAAAAATGTTACACCGTTTAGTTGACTTATTCAAACATTTACGGTGGAGGGAGGATTTTTTTTAAAAAAGAGAATATATATTTTTTCCTTTTTTTTTCTTCTGGGACCGATGACGCAGTCAAAATATCCAGTAGCATGGGTTTTGCAAAAAATAAAATAAAAAATGAAGTGTACTCACTGGACTAATGCTTCTTGTAAATGCTATTATGCACATATTGTGCAGACTGCTTTTTGACACACAGATGCAGTGAAATTCACATTATGTGAAAATGGACTGTTGGATTAACGATTAATTTCTTAGCCAGAAAGATTTCTGTAAAGGTGACTAATGACAAAGTGCTATGTTGATGTTTGCATAGAGAATTTTACTTTTTTTTACACCTGGAGCTATGTGCATCTTTTGACTAGAACAGGTACCAACACTTTAAAAACATAATGCGAGTATGTGAAACAATTTCCTCAAAATAGGTTTTGGTATGAAAACCATGTCAAACTTATCCCTCCCTCCAATTCTGGCACATGTGCCATAGGTTGCAGACCCCTGTGATACAGAATAGAGCACACACCTAGAAGCTCAACCACCAGTATCTTATAATTTCGTGTTCTTTTACTATGCTTTTTTTTTCATTTGATTGGGAGAACCAGTCACCAGTCTGACTGCACTAGCGCCACCCTTGCTTTTGTGTAGACTCACCACTGATTTGAACTTTACTGTTTATGAAGAGGGAACTCACAAGCACACTGTATACAGTCAGTTAGCACATGCACAACAGCACTCCACATTTTATTTAAGAACTTACCAATCTAAATCCCTCTGACTGGCTATTGTGAGTTATAAAGAGACATTGGTTTGATCGTTTTTTAAAGCTCAGCCTTAAAATAAAAATAAAAGAACGTCCTTATTTGAACTTTTTTAGAGGCATTTTTGGCACAAACCAATTCATTTCTGACTGTGTTATGGAAATAAGTTTGGGTAAATGTAATTCTGCATATTTACACATTGCTATAGTATGCATGTAACAAGGATATAAAATGTAAAAATAAACTGGTACCAGAAGCATCCACTTTACTGACCCCAAACTTTTAAATGGCAATGTATTTATTAAATAAATGTAAAAAAAAATTGCTAACTATTCACTTGTTTTTTCTTCTGTTGAACATAAAACAGAGATGGGACGATAACCGAAAAAATGATCTATTATACCATTCCTAAAGTATATGTACATGTATATGCTTTTATGTGTTGTAAAGAAATCTGTTTTGCAAACTAATGAACCTAGCAGAAGTCAATGATTTATTTTAATCGTTTAGCCTGACATGTTTACTGTTCCAAAATATTATAAATGTGAATTGTAAATTGAAAAATTGTAAAATGAAATGCTGTATATTGTGTTCAATGGAGAAAAAGTTGTTGTTTTTACTAAGACATTTAAGAATAACTTATTTTAGAGCAGTAATCACAATAACATGAAAACGTGATATTTTATCCAAGGTTATCACACTGTCACAAACCTATACCGGCCCATGCCTATCCCAGCAACCAATATTCTTCAAAATACCTACTTTTGTGTTTAACAGCAGAAAAAAAAAACTAATAAAGATTTAAAGCCACATAAGGGAGAATAAATGATGATGTAATTTTCATTTTTGTGTAAACTATTCCTTTTAGTACAATGTACATTACTAAATAGAGTGCACACACTTTCAATGGAAATCAAGCACCTATCCACCTAACCTTTCCTCATGTAATCTGCATAATACCTCTCTCTCTCCTTTTTCCTGTATGCCTCATGTAGATC
>CAIGQZ010032461.1:5704363-5730187 GCA_903798205.1 Danio tinwini | reverse complement strand
TAATAATAATAATAATAATAATAATAATAATAATAATAATAATAATATTGTTGTTGTTGTTGTTTATTTCTGTATTCTTATATTGTATAATAAATTTAAATACATTCTTATTATTACTATTATTATTATTTTTGTTATTCTTCTTCTTATTATTATTATTAGTAGTATATACTGTATAATAAATTCAAATACACTATTATTATTAGGCCACTAAATAGATTTGGGGATTTGTTGAACTGTAAACTGTACATTTTCAGATTTTACAATCTTATCAATTTTACAATCAGATTACAATATTTTCTTTTACATACAATACTATTTACCAGTTACGTTTACACATTTGCAGATATAATATTTAATTTATTGTCTTTTAAACAGCCAGAGTAAATGTTTAACTTTTTCTTGAGCTTCTTCTCTGACCAAATTGCAGAAATAATGAAATATAAACACGATGACACATTTCACACATCTTCAGCAAATCTTCTCTGATGAGGATTTATCTCAGTCAGTTGATTAAGAAGCCGTGCTACATCTTTTATATCTCCAACAGCCTGTAGTTTGATTTCCATGGCCCCCAGATCATATTTCTGGACTTTCACCGCTGGCCTGCCGCCGTTCCTCAAGCAAACCCCGTCCCAAATCCCCAGAAGATTGAAGAATGAAAAGAGATGTAAAGTTTAGATGTGTGGCAACAGCTAAACGGCGGCTCAGGTTTCTTCAAGCCCAAGCTATATTTAACCTACTGATCTAACACCAGGCAGAGAGTTTAAATGCCACCAGTGCAGTTGCTGTGGAGCAGTTGTCGTCCACAGATCTTCTTCAGAAACACCCACAAACGCTTACAAGGACCAGTACGGCTTTTCGGAGGAGACACACTGTAGCCGGTGGACTGTAAACCAGCAAAGACATGGAGCTTTTCGAGACCAACCCCTACTTTTTCAACGACCAGCGTTTTTACGAAGGCGCCGATAATTTCTTCCAGTCCAGAATCAATGGAGGCTTCGAGCAAGCCGGATTTCAGGACAGGAGCTCCATGATGGGCTTGTGTGGAGACGGACGGATGCTGACCACCACAGTTGGGTTGGAGGACAAACCATCTCCATCATCCAGCCTTGGTTTGTCCATGTCTCCTCACCAGGAGCAGCAGCACTGCCCCGGCCAGTGTCTCCCTTGGGCCTGCAAGGTGTGCAAGCGCAAGTCGGTGACTATGGATCGAAGGAAAGCCGCTACATTGAGAGAGAAGAGGAGGTTGAAGAAGGTGAACGAGGCCTTTGAGGCTCTGAAGAGGAGCACGTTGATGAACCCCAACCAGAGGCTGCCCAAGGTAGAGATCCTGCGCAGCGCTATACAGTACATCGAGAGGCTGCAGGCGCTGGTCAGCTCACTCAACCAGCAGGAGCATGAACAAGGCAACCTGCATTATAGAGCCGCCACCGTCGCTCCACATACTGGGGTGAGTGCAGATTTGGAGAACAGGGCAGGTGTGTGGTGGGATTTTTTGAGTTTTTACACTTTCAGACATTATGGTAAAGCTGTCATCTTGATCAACAGATACACTTTGTACATAAAGGGGCAGAATTGGTAGCTCAAAGGTACATGTTAGTAACTAAGATGTACATATTAGTAAAAAAAAAAACAACTATGACTAAAGTTGTATGTTTTGAAAAAAAAAAAACACCTCAGTGACAGCTTTATTTCTGACAAGTGCTTGATAATAATTAAATAGGTACTCTTTTGACATAGTATATAACTGAATAATTCATAAAATTGTGTATATTTAAAGATTTGTTGAATTTGTAAACTTAAATTTAAAACTAAAAATATAATTTAAAATAAAAAAAGATTAATACAGCCTACTCTGTTGAGATTGAGCAAAATAAATAAATGAATAAATAAATAAAGTTTTAAAATATTTAAATTCAAAGATTAAGTATGACTCAATTTAAATTCAATTGTTAAAAATTGCGATTTAAATTGTTTTAAAGCTAATTAAATACTTAGGCATTACCCATTCGAACTATTTTAACAAATATAAAGTAAAAATACAACCTTAACTTTAGCAGCATGCACTTCAAAAATAATGGAAATCTGAATTGAAATTAAAATGTTACAATTCAAATCAAATATTACAATTCCTATATAAAATGTTCAGTATGCTTTATAAGTGCAGACAGTTGTCTGCCGTGTGCTGCTGATTTCTGATGTGTGTAAGGGTGTTGGGGGTCCTTGTGGTGGGGTGTGGTGACTGACAGCAGTGTGTGTGTGTGTGTGTGTGTGTGTGTGTGTGACAGGTGTCGTCCTCCAGTGATCAGGGCTCTGGCAGCACCTGCTGCAGCAGTCCAGAGTGGAGCAGCGCGTCTGATCACTGTGTCCCCGCCTACAGCTCCGCCCACGAGGGTAAGACCACACCCATTCCAAATTAAAACCACGCCCACTCATCAGTTAAGGCCTTGTTTACATCAGATTATCAGCTTTTGCCATCTGGTCCAATGTTACTGACTTTTTTTTAAACCATTTTTTGTAATAGTTTAAAATAGCTTAATATTGATTGTCAGTCGTCTAAAATGTGTTCCTTTTTTAACAGAGTGGTTTTGTTACGTTATTTTGTATATTCTTCAATGCATTAGGATTGTTGTAAAAATTATAAAGATTGTTGTGTATTTCTATATCTTCAATTCAAATTTCCATTCTTTGTCAACATAATAAATAATTAACAGATTAACAGATTAAAATATTAGTAAGTACTATTTAAAAAAGGCGACGCAGTGGCGCCTTAGGTAGGTAGGTAGTGCTGTTGCCTTACAGCAAGAAGGTCACTGGCTCGAGCCTCGGCTGGGTCAGTTGGCATTTCTGTGTGGAGTTTGCATGTTTCCCTGCGTTCGCGTGGGTTTCTTCCAGGTGCTCCGGTTACCCCCACAGTCCAAAGACATGCGGTACAGGTGAATTGGGTAGGCTAAATTGTCCGTAGTGTATGAGTGTGAATGATAGTGTATAGATATTTCCCAGTGATGGGTTGTGGCCGGAAGGGCATCCGCTGCGTAAAACATATGCTGGATAAATTGGCGGTTCATTCCGTTGTGGCGACCCCAGATTAAAAAAGGGACTAAAACATATGCTGGATAAGTTGGCGTTTCATTCTGCTAAGGCGACAACAGATTAATAAAGGCACTAAGCTGGAAAGAAAATGAATGAAAGATTATAAAAAAAATAACATAAACAACAGCCATTTCTAAGTAACTACAGTAAATAAAATAAAATAAAAACTAAATAGTTATAATTACTTATATGAAATATTGAATATTTTATCGATGAAAACAACTTGTTAACTAACATAAAGTACCAAATTTCAATTTTATTTCAGATAGTTTAGATTTTATCATGTCCATATAGTTTAAAATAAAACTAAAATAGCCAAATATTAATATTAACTAAATATAAAAAAATCATTAAAACATTATAGAAAGATGTAAAAAAAAAAACATTAATTACAAAAAGAGAAAAACACCAACCAAATGACTACATACTACAAACTTATTACAACTAAAACAAAATCAGAAGACCCCGTCCATGAGTGCAAGGCTACTCCCACTTTTTTAAACCACACCATTAAGGCTTTATTTACATAAGACTGTCAGCTTTTAAAAGAATTGCCATTCGGTCCAATGTTTTTGACCTTATTCATAGTTTAAACTAGTCTGTTTTAATAAGACTTGCCTGACAAAAAACTGACATTGTGGTCTACTTTCCTCAGATCTGCTGAACGACGACTCTTCAGAGCAATCCAACCTGAGGTCTCTGACATCTATAGTGGATAGCATTACAGGAACAGAGGCGGCACCAGTGCCCTATTCAGTGGACATAAACAAATAAATCAGAAGGAAGACCCACCGTTACCTTCAGACCAGCTTTCACTGACCACAGCAGCAACATTAGACGAAGCTTTTGCAAGTTAGACAAGCCTTGGAGGGCTTAATTTCCAGACAAATCTCGAGGTCCATATGATTATATTTCCAAATGTTTCTTATCACTGTGGAAATAACAATGAATTTCAGATCCCCCTTCCAGACACTTAAGGCAGTCAGGAAGGCTGATTCATATTTTCATAGTTTGATTCCTTTATTTTTGCATTCAGATTTTGTGTGTGCTTTATGCTTATCAATGATAAAACATTTGTGGGTCCAATACTTTTGACCAATTTTATTTTAATTTAAACTAGTTCCGAATCCTTGTAAATATGTTCCTATTTTCTACAGAGTGCTTTTTGTTATGTTATTTTGTATTTTTCCCTGTGTGTTTGCTATAATTTATTTGGACTTTTATAATAAAGATTGTTGTGTATTTGTATGTTTATTTCCAATCCCATTCTTTACCTCCAAAATGTAGTTTTATTTTGCTGATTCAATGACACAATTTTTTTTATTAGAAAGGGTTTCTTTGGTTGTTTCATAAATATGCCCCATTTTTTTAAGCTGGTATGCAAATAATATTTTATTTAATCTGATTGACAAATATTACTAAATATCATTTAGTTTGATTTAAAACAAAAAAAAAAGTGGTGCAGTGGGTAGCACAATCGCCTCACAGCAAGAAGGTTGCTGGTTCTGACCCTGACTGGATCAGTTGGCATTTCTGTGTGGAGTTTGTGTGTTCTCCCCGTGTTCGCGTGGGTTTACTCCAGGTGCTCTGGTTTTCCCCTACAAGTCCAAAAACATGCGCTATAGGTAAATTGGGTAAGCTAAATTGTCTGTAGTGTACATATGTGAATTAGTGTGTATGGATGTTTTCCAGTGATGGGTTGCAGCTGGAAGGGCATCCGCTGCGTAAAACATATGCTGGATAAGTTAGAGGTTCAATCCGCTGTGGCGAGCCCAGATTAATAACAGGACTCAGCCAAAACAAAAATGAATGAAAAGCAAGAACTAAAATAAAATGTAAACATAAAAACATTGACTATTGATTATTTAAAAAAAATAAATAAATATAGCTGCAAGCAGCAATTATCGGGGCCAAGCAGCCCAGCGGCCACATTATGAACAAGCACGGCAACAAGCTACAGAGCAATTGGAAAATTCTATAACTTTTTGCCAGCATGGTTTGAGCCAAACTTGGTGGAAATGATCCATGGAGAGTTAAAAACAACAGATTTTCAAGCTAATTTAAGATGGTGGACAGGAAGTCAATTAGGGAATAAGTTATATCAATGTTCTCTGTATGACGCAAGGAATCTGCAAGACCAGTCACATGACAATAGAAAAAATGGGCTGGCCTGGGAAAATCAGACGCATTCGACTTGGCATGTTCCACAGAATGTAAATCGGTTTTCGTTTACGCTACCAACAAATGTGCTGGCACGATGTCAAAGATCGTCTGAGGCTGTAATTCAGCAATGTTTAAACATATTGATGCTGATCTTTAGGTGTGTCACTGGCACCTCACTATAACCACGACACATACATTTGGTAACTGCACCACCTAGTGGTCACTCGTTAAAAACCCTTAACTAACCATCAATAGTGAATCTTACAAAATGGCTACTAAATGTTGATTGCATAGGTTTATTGTGGTAAAATTCTCCTCCTTGCCGTTGATTCAATTGTCACCAAGTTTGATTTTGATCATCTTCAGACCATGCTGACCAAAAGTTATGGACATCATATCGATCAGCAAAACAGTTGTCGTTTACGGCATCAACAAATGTGCTAGCACAATGTAAAGTAAATCTAAGGCTGTAACTCTGAAATGCTTACACATATTGACACTGAACTTTAGGTGTGTCATTGGCAACTCACAATGATCACAACACACATTTGGTAACAGCGCCACCTAGTGGTCAGAAGTTATAAACCGTTCACTAACCATCAATAATGAATCATAAATTTGCTAATAACTTTAGACTGCATATGTTTATTTGTTGCCTTTGGCCTCTAAACTACTTTGCTCATTCTGCCTCTGGACTGCCTTGCTTATTCTGCCTCCTAAGTGCTTGGCCCCTATAATTGCTGCTTGCAGCTATATTTACTATTATTATTATTCATAATAATAATTGCTAAATTTGAAATGAAATGAATATAGTCTAAAAATTGTCCAAACTATATATAAAAAAACAATGGTTACTCAATGCAAAAATAACACTAGTGCAAAAAAAGCACTAAAAAGATTTAGAATACATAAGGTAAATATTTATTTTATATATATTCATATATATTTTTTATTTGTGACAGCTTTTTACATTTAGAGTGAAAAAACAAATAAACTCAACAGAGTCTGCAGCAGTACTGAAACACATCACATGGAAAGAAAAATATCTCACTTGTTCAACCACATGCTTTATGTGGAATCTGCATCTACTCTATACAGAATTATATACATAAATCAGCTATTTACACACACACTAAACCTTACATGCACACAGAAGAGAAAGTGAAGGACCTGCACCTGTTTTACAGTTCACATTACTGTCAAGAGCTATAGAAACAAACCAGCGTAAAAAAAATGACCATCACAAGTGAACACGCCGTAAAAGCAAGAGGCTTCAGTCGCATCAGGGAAACATTTCATCTAACGCTTGGTCCACGGCAAGGCATTTGTCCTCTTTAGAAAGCCACTAAATCATCAAATAAAGAGTTTAGGTGCTTTAAGCGCCATCTGAAATTGTCTTCTAAAATTTGCATTTTTCTCAGCCTCCTATATTTATATTCAGTTATTTCACTTTAAAGCCAACGAGAACACACCTATTCATAAAAGTGAAATTACAGAATTACTGAATGGGCCTGAGAAAAATGCTAATTTTAGAAGAAAATTTCAGATGGCAATAAGAAACATTTGTTTGTGAACTCTTTAAATACAACCCAGTAAAAAAAGTAAATAAAATAACAACATGAGAATATGTGATTTGTTATTTCTCTTTAACCATTATTAAATCAACAAAATTGACTATTTTTGATTTCATGACCCAAAAAAAAAAACAAAAAAAAACCCAGGAACATTTTGTTTTTTTGTTTACTTTCTTTATCTTTTATTTACATAAAGAATGAACTTCCAGTATTTTCACTGACACACTTTTAATGTTTTTTTCTGCTGTATGTGCTCTTTTGTTGTTTAGGAAGTCATTCACAATGTGTCTAAATGTGTAGAAAGTGCACTGGATGTCACTTCCTCTGTGCATCCTTGCCACATGTCTACATTTAAAACAATGAATTTGATTACACAAAAAACGCGATATGTGAACAGCCTGTAAGGCTTTCTTCTTCGAGTAAAAATTATATCTATCGCAACTTTCTGGTGTACACCTCCAGCAGGCACACAATGTTATAAGACATTAATATTAAGTTAAATTTAGATCGTGATGTCAGGTGGCCAAAATTCAATGAATGTTATTTTGACGTCCAATAGAGATGTTGATATTTGGTTGATTTTAGATTGTGTTGGAACGTGACCAAAATCCAACATCTTAAACCAACATAATACTGACAACAAATACTGACATTTATTCGTCAGTTATGGCAACTAAGATCCAACGTCTGACAGATGTCATAGTGGTACCATCCACACAGCGTCAAGCTGTAACATCATTAGACGTTGATGTTAGGTTGATTTTAGATTGGACGTTGAGTTCTGACGTCAATCCAATTTTCATTTCCAAACAAAAAGCAAAATCCTCATGACGTTGAGGTACAATATCAATCTGACATAATTTTGTCCCAATTAAAGGTCCATACCTGGGACTATTATTCACTTATTGAACTTATTTTAATGCAAAACAACAGGTGTAAAACATCATTACAATAAGATTTGGGCTCATTTGTTCACATTTCTAAGGATGAAGAGTATGCATTGAGACAAGATGATTGTGAAGCTGGCATCTGAATGTATTATTTAACTTCAGAGATATATTGTTTTGAAAAACTCTGATCATAAGCACGAACAAAAAATGTCCCGATGTACACAAGCCTTAAGATCACTGGAAATACGAGCTGTACCAAATTGTACTGTACCAACTCAGTGGAAACGAGGCAAAAGTATCCACAGTTATCAAATAATTAAATATTGTAACTGAAAGGAAAGTTGCTGTGACACTGTTAAAAATGCCTCTGTTACAATTTTTTTTGATTCTGTTAAAGCCATCAAAAACCTAATTTGCTTATATTTACAGAATATAATTTATTTGTAAATAGTTTCCTTGTCAATTACATAAAGGTGAACAAGAATCAACAAATCACATATTCTTCATTTTATTGCATTTCTGCAAAACATCCCAACTTTGTAGGAATTGGGTTTGTAGGTATTCGGCGAGCGCACTACAATAAATGAAGCAGAAAGAACTAAACCTGCTGTAGGCACAATTGGCAGATCGAGGCTTAAAAAAAGAGCAGCACACCACAGGATTTCAAGTTCAAGTGTCGGAGTGGTGATTTATTCCTTCCGATGACGACTGAGAGATGCTACAGTGATTGTCAAGTTTTAGTGGCATGCATGTTTTTACCGGACGCCCCAATGCCAACCGTGACCCACTCAGCACAAACAAGACTTCATCATCATCATTAACCATTCACTCGTTTAACTCTCTGAATGATTACGATGACAATTGGTTGCGTATAAAATGAAGGAACAGTCACTTATATTAATACTTGCTTTAATAGAGAGCACTTTTTAAAGTAAGAACATGATTTGTCAGCATCGTGTAACACTTAATATACACATACACACAATTCACACACAGTACAGTAGCTGCCACGATAGCACGATACATCCTGTGATTTATACAGAAAATATTGTCTTCGAAAATAAAGACCGACACGCGCTCAGAACTGGTTTGGTAGGTAGGTTTGCTTGATTTACTCTTGTGAATTCCAAGTTGCGGCACCAAGAGATTCATTCCTACAGAACATCTTTTTGTTTGTTTGTTTGTTCTCCTGATGCTAAGTGAACTGAAGTCTATTGCTTTCCCTGATGCTCGACACGTTTAGCATCATGTCCGATCGCGATGTCCGGGAAGTGTGTGGAGCGAAACTCTACGTGAAGTGAACACAAACTCACGTTTTCTCCAGTCAGACACCGACTATGACAGCACTCTAGCAGACGGAGCTGTCTAACCGACGGCAAACAGTCACAACTGAGACTTTACAATTCATAGAATAATGATATATTCATCTCCATGTACAAGTCTGATATATATATATATATTTCCATAAAAAACATAATAGCGTCTTTTTCTGATTTTTTTTGTTGTTCATATATACAGAGACGTTGATTAATATTTTGCATAAACAAAGAGGGAGAAAAAGCCTTAAGGTCTGTTCACACCAAGAACGATAACTATAAAGATAGAGATAGGGTCACATCTATGGCCATTCAATTATTCTCATCATTCTAATAGCATTTCAGACAACTGGGGATTTCACTGCAAATTAGCTAAAGTGATCATATTGTAATCATATTGTAACACACTGTAAAAATGCTGGGTTCTGCATAATCGAGACAAAATGAAGCTTAACTTATTATGTTTTACAGATTTAAGTGGATTGAACATAAAACAATTGCGTTGTATAACCATAACTACACTACCTGACAAAAGTCTTGTCGCCTATCCAAGTTTAAGGATCAACAAATTATAACTTATAATTCTTCGACTTCTAGTTGATCATTTGGTATCAGAAGTGGCTTATATGAAAATCAAAGGCCTCTAGATTATGCATATTTACCAAAATAAAAAATGATCATGCCCTGATTTTTAATTATTTAATTAGGACAGTAAGGTCTGACTTTGCTTAGGCAAAAGTCTTGTCACTTAACAAAAATAATGTACGGTATAGAATATAAAGTCATGGTGCAGTGGAAATAGAATTAATATTGTGTATGACTCCCATGAGCTTGGACGACTGCATCCATACAGCTCTGAAATGACTCAAATAACTTATAAAGTAATCTGGAATGGCAAAGAAAGCATTCTTGCAGGACTCCCAGAGTTCATCAAGATTATTTGGATTCATCTTCAATGCCTCCTCCTTCATCTTACCTCAGACATGCTCAATAATGTTAATTTCTGGTGATTAGGGTGGCCAATCTTGGAGCACTTTGACCTTCTTTGCTTTCAGAAACTTTGATGTGGAGGTTGAAGCATGAAAAGGAGCGCTATCCTGCTGAAGAATCTACCCTCATCTGTGGTTTTTATGTAATGGGCAGCACAAATGTCTTGATACCTCAGGCTGTTGATGTTGCCATCCACTCTGCAGATCTCTCGCACACCCCCATACTGAATGTAACGCTAAACCATGATTTTTCCTTCACCAAACTTAACTGATTTCTATGCGAATCTTGGGTCCATGAGGATTCCAATAGGTCTTCTGCAGTATTTGTAATGATTGGGATACAGATGATTCATCTGAAAAATCTACCTTCTGCCATTTTTTCAGAGTTTCAACTAGAAGTCAAGTTTTTATTTCTTGCTCTTCCAACTGGGATTGACAACAAGACTTTTGGCAGGTAGTGTATAATGGTGTCCACACTGATAGTGAATAACATTCTGCTCTGTGTTTTTCAAAAGCATCATAACCTAAAGTACATTGTACAACCATTGCCACAAGTTGTCTTTTTTGAAACTAGCCCTGTTATTATTGCAGTTTGGCACCTGTCACTTTAAATATAAGTGCTCATTGAAACATGATGAATTCTGATTGGCTGTCAATGTTTCTGTGAGTTTAACTATATCACTATAGTGGTGTGAGAGATTTTTAAAACTATCTTTATTGTTATCATAAAGGGCTGTTTACAACAAGAACGATAACTATAAAGATAGAGATAGGGTCGCATCTACGTATGGCCGTTAGGTCCAATTTTAGTGAGTGAAATTCAATCATTCTCATCATTCTAATAGGATTTCACTCAGTTGGCATTTCACTGCAAATTAGCTAAAGTAATCATACTGCAATTACACTTTAAAATATACTGGGTTCCACACAATCAATCTGTGTTGGGACAACATGAAGGAATAAAGTTAACTTATTAAGTTTTATAGATTTAAGTGGATTGAACATATAACAATTGAGTTGTCACAAAAAAACCTCAAGAATTGTGTTGTTTCAGCTCAAACAGCAAACGTCAGTTTTAGAGTGTATAACCATAACTATATTGGTGTCCACACTGACAGTGAATAACATTGTGGGCTGCGTTTCTCAAACGCATCATAACCTAAAGCAGATTGTACAACCATTGCCACAAGTTGTCTCTGCAATCAACGTAGCCAATGATGTTTTTCAGAAACCCAGCCCTGTTATTATTTATAAGCATGCGTTACAGTTTGGCGCCTGTCACTTTAAATATTAGTGGTCATTAGAGCGTGATGGATTCTGGTTGGCTGTCAATGTTTCTGTGAGTTTAACTATATCGTTATAGTGGTGTGAAAGTAAAACTATCTTTATTGTTATCATAAAGGGCTGTTCACAACAAGAGCGATTACTATAAAGATAACTAAAACTTACTATATAACATCCACACCAATTAAAAATTATGTGCTGTTTATTCTAAGTATATACTGCAGTTTTGCGTCTGCTACTGTAAATGTTTGCACTTGTCGAAGCATGATGGATTCTGATTGGCCCCCAATGTAACCAGGAGTTTTACAGGAGGGAAAATTTTAGTGCAATTTTACAAATGTGATAGAATATATCAGCATTTACATAAATGGATGATAATATCAATTTTATCATAACCGATGACACTGCAGCGTCATGCAATTTTTAATATTTGAGCAGGATGTTTTCTGATTGGCTGTCAATGCTTCGATTGTTCATCAGTTGGACAAAACATTCATTTTATCGTTTGTTTAGAGTTTATTATTTTGGATTATATTATTCTACTATTTCATGATTTCATGATGCATGATTTTTTGTAATCGTAAGGGACCATTTACATCAAAACCATTACTAGAAAGACATAATTCATCTGTGACATTATCATTATTATTGTGGTGTGGAC
This sequence comes from Danio tinwini, assembly GCA_903798205.1. Taxonomy (NCBI): domain Eukaryota; kingdom Metazoa; phylum Chordata; class Actinopteri; order Cypriniformes; family Danionidae; genus Danio; species Danio tinwini. Next base: position 5,718,214 of record CAIGQZ010032461.1, on the reverse strand, counting down.
TTCCCTTAATCTTTTATATTTACAAGTGTTTTTATGGTTATCAATACAGTTATCGCTCTTGGTGGGATTGGGCCTTTATACAGTAAAATGCCAATGGCACACCCAACGGAGCAGACTAGCACTGACAGACTACAGGGCCAATACACCAGTAAAATACGACCACCACAAAGACTATAGAACCGGGATTACTGGGAAACAACTGATATGACGAGATTTCTCCTTTACAGCTGCTATGCGTTCCACGCACTCAAAGTTCAAAATTCGTCCTTCTGTCCCCCTCTATTGCACGGTGTCCAATGAAAGCTCTGGTGTGGTTCAGGAGAGGGGAAGTAAAGCCCTTCCCTCGTCCTTTCAAGGTGTCCCCAGATTTTGGCATATTTCATTCTCGAAAGGCCGCAAGCTTGTGTCCGTACAGGTAGTGGGAATGCACTGCCAGGGAAATGGGAGAAAAACAGAAGAAAAATTCTTAGAAGTTTGTTCTGATACATATTCACCCATATAACACATGTTTGACAAGTATCTATTGATGGACTGGACAACTACAGTTGAAGTCAGAATTATTAGCCCCCCAGCATTATTAGCCCCACTGTTTATTTTTTTCCTCAATTTCTGTTTAACGGAGAAAATACTTCTTTAACACATTTCTAAACACAATAGTTTTAATAACTGATTTATTTTATCTTTTCCATGATGACAGTAAATAATATTTTACAAGATATTTTTCAAGACACTTCTATTCAGCTTAAAGTGACAATTAAAGGCTTAACTAGGTTAATTAGGTTACCTAGGTAGGTTAGGGTAATTATACAAGTTATTGTATATTGATGACTTGATCTGTAGATTATCGAAAACAAATATAGCTTAAAGGGGCTAATAATTTTGACCTTAAAATGGTTTTTAAAAAATTAAAAACTGCTTTTATTCTAGCCGAAATCAAACAAATAAGACTTTCTCGAGAAGAAAAAATATTATCCGACATACTGTGAATATTTCCTTGCTCTGTTAAACATAATTTGGAAAATATTTAAAAAAGAAAAAAAATCAAAGAGGGCCTAATAATTCTGACTTCAACTGTATATAATTATCATGTCATCATATAAAAAATGTGTAACTAGAAGTTATTTTATGGAAGAATTGACACAACATTTATATTCAGTTTTTTACATCCATTGTTAGAGGGCATACATACAGAATGTAGTTCAATACACTGATAATAAAATTGTGAAGAGCAGTCTCAAAATCTGGATTCAGTTTTTGCATAACTTTGGTTTTCAAGCTACCCCTCTGACCTCCCCAATATATTTGAACTCATTGTTTTCTCCTTCTACTTTGGATGGCGCATATGCCTTTTGTAGGAATTATTGCATCTTTTCAGTAGCTGATCATTATATCGAAGGTACATTTGCCTCATTTGACCAACTGAATGGGCTGTATAACATCCCAAGAAATGTAGATTTTTTTAGATATTTACAAGTACAGTGCATATGGAAAGTATTCAAAGCGCTTCACTTTTTCCACATTTTTATGTTACAGCCTTATTCCAAAATGGATAAAATTACTTTATGTCCTCAAAATTCTACACACAATACCCCAAAATGGCAATGTCAAAAAAGATTTTTTTGAAATTGTTGCAAATTTAATACAAATAAAAAACCTGAAAAATCACATGTACATAATTGTTGACAGCCTTTGCCATTAAGCTCTAAATGGAGCTCAGGTACAATATGTTTCCACTGATCATTCTTGAGATGTTTCAGCAGCTTAATTGGAGTTCACCTGTGGTAAATTCAGTTAATTGGACATGATTTGAAAAGGCATACACCTGTCTATGGTCTTAGGGTTGACAAAGCACAAACCAAGCATGAAGACAAAGGAATTGTCTGTAGACCTTCAAGACAGGATTGTCTCGAGGCAGGGGAAGGTTGGGGAAGGTTACAGAAACATTTCTGTTGCTCTGAAAGTTCCAATGAGCACAGCGGCCTCCATTATCTGTAAGTGGAAGATGTTTGGAACCACCAGGACTCTTCCTAGAGCTGGCCGGCTATCTAAGCTGTGTCAAACTTGTGGGATCAGATTCAAAAAGACTTGAGGCTGTAATTGCTGCCAAAGGTGCATCAACAAAGTATTAAGCAAAGGCTGTGAATACTTATGTACATGTGATTTTTCAGGTTTTTTATTTTTAATAAATTTGCAACAAATTCAAAAACATATTTTTTTTCACATTGTCATTATGGGGCATTGTATGTTGAATTTTGAGGAAATAAATGAATTTAATCCGTTTTGGAATAAGGCTGTAACATAAAAAATGTGGAAAAAGTGAAGGCTATGAATACTTTCCGGATGCACTGTAAGTGACTTTGTTCGCAAACACTTCTCAGGTTTTCCCAATGTCCCACCTCTTCCTGAGTTTGACAATATTTTATGTCTGAAAGTGAGCAGTAAAGGCTTAATCTCTAAGCTAATAAGTATTTTTGCCAAGTTACAGTCTTTCCAGTTGACAGTCTCCGTGCCAGCTGGCCTGCTGACCTTAATATTGAAATAGACCAAGATATATGGGAAGCAGCTTTGGACAGGGACTCACCGAGTACACTGGTCAAAATGTAGGCTCGCACAGATTAACCCAACTATTAATCCGGAGTGTGATAGGTGTCATTCGGTTTAGGCACTCTAACTCATATGTTCTGGACCTGTTCAGCTCTTTCCTCATTCTGTAGTTCAGTATTTCTCTCTCTTTCAGCTGTTACTTCTATAGATATAGAGTTCTATCACCTATTATTGGCCTGTTTGGTGTGATGCCTGATAATTTTACATTACCCACTTACTTTTTAAACTTTGTGGCCTTTCTTACTTTACTTGCTAGGCATGTAATTTTATTAAACTGTAAGAGCCCCCAGCCACCATACACGTGAGGTGGCTGAAAGATGTTTCGTATTTTGTGAAACTAGAGAAGACTAGACACTCCCTTTAACAACAGAACTGAACGTTTGTTAAAGTTTGGAAGCCCTTTTTATCTTATATTAAAACTCTCCAGCTGGATCTAGACTGATCACCCTTGCTTGCTCTTACACTAGTTTGTAATCTTTCAGTACTCAAATTGTAACACTGAGATTGTTGCATAAATGTAGACATCTGCCTCATTTAGTTGTGTGATTGGGTTTTATTTTGTTTTATTATTATTTTGATTAATTTGTTTATTTATGCTGTTTTAAAATGATTTCTGTAAGGGTTGTTTGATATGTTTGTAAAATGAAATAAATCATAAAGCACAAATAAAAAAAGTGAGAGAGGGCAATGGGATAACAAAATTTAATGCATAAAGTGTTTCTTTTTTATTTTATGTCAAATACATGCTGTTTAACAATTTTTAACATTGACCAAAAAAAGAAAGAAAAGAAAAGCAGTAGGTCTCGTTTATTAGTTTTATTATAAGCTGTTCACACATTGGCAATAAAACCAAGTAACTTTTAAAACACAATCTACTTTTACAAAATCCAAACACAAGAAAGGGATTTGTTAAGCAGTTTTAGGACAACTCTGAGGAAAGGGTTGGATCCACTTTAAAGAGCCCCTATTATGGGTTTTTGAAAATGATCTTCCATGCAGTGTGTAACACAGCACTGAATAAAAACATCCAGCTGAGGTTTAAATCTGAAAGTGCATCGTGTTTAAAACTATTGATTCTTCAATAAAAGAGTCGACTTAGAATCGAACGAATGAATCGTTCTGTGTTCCGATCTTTTGCCTGGCTGTATCGACGTCAATACAAAACAAATATAAACTGCCAGATCCAGTAAAACGTGAACGCGCCTTTCTTTTCAAACACAAGGGATCAATGGGATTGATCATGATGCGAAGATTACTATCACTGTGATGGCCAGAGATGTGGCTGTGGGGAATAAAGAATTAAAGTTCATTTTCACAACAATACGACAGTATACCTCGAGCTGTGTTTGTTCCTGTCATTTTTCTGATGATTAATACAATAACCTTTGCTGCAACTCGGTATTCGGCAGCTGTTCATTATTAAAGGAAGGATCAGCAAAGACTATTAAGGTATGGGACTTTGTCAGTAACTCTTACTGTTATATGGACCAGTTTATTCTTCCTCCAGATCCTGTAAGTATTTCTCCTTCCTACATAACCTGTAGGTATGATTAAAATGGTTACCTCGTTTTCTGTAGTTCAAAATATGTATTTAATTGTGTTGTAACTTGCTATTGCTTCACGTGGCTTGTAATCAAGTATCTATTAGAGACCAGTGCTTGTAATGTCTCTCTCAGGTTAAATCTTTATGGGGCTATTTACATATCCCATCCAAAACCACATTGAAAATGTGACACGTGTTTCTTTCTTTACCGATTTAAATGCGTTTCTGAGCATGTGATCCGCTGTCGTTTGTTGTTGCCCTGGCCACCGTCATCTGTTCCTATACAAGCGTGGCGCGATCAATTTTCAAAATAGTTCAACTTTTGCCACTGTGTGGATTAATACTGAATGTGTGTCATTGTTATTACTTGGGATTAGGGTTAAGAATAGAGTAATAAGCTGGTGTTTAATGCACTCCTGCATTAGGCTCACACATATACACATATGCACACATATACTACTTCATAACCATGGTGGGCATTTCTTTCTGTCTTGTGCTGAACACAGTCAACCAATCACAACAAAATAGGTCATTGGACCAATCAGCGCAGATTACCCTCATGCAAAGGAGGGGTTTGGGTACAAATGAATCACTGAACAAGCCATATTGGAGTAATAGGGATAATTAGGTAAAAATAAATGCATATTATAAGACAATGAAAGTGTTTTTTGACCTAGCATGCATATCAGCCTGTTGTTGGAGATCCTCCAAAACCAAAATATTTTATTGTGCATAATAGGGGCTCTTTAAATTTTGACTCCTTTAGACCGTTAAAAGGGACAGTTCACCCTAAAATGAAGATTGCTGTTAATTTACACATGGTGACACAAAAGTTCTTTTTTTTCTTCTTTATTAAAGTAAAGTGTTTTAAAAAGTAACAATGTTTAGCTTTTTTTTTTTTTTTGAAAGGTAACCTTTTATTAAACGTGGGTGACTCGATTAACAGCAAATGCTCATTTATTTTGGGCAACTATCCCTTTTATCCAGTATTTTGTAGTCAACCACTCAAAAAGATTGCAGAGGCTGCAGTGAAGGTCTTACCTGTTAGTACGAGTGCAGTGATTAGTAAAAGCAGTTAGCAGGAGTAAGTCCTGACAGCTGAGGGGTCTAGTCTCTGCGGGGCCGGGGGACCGGCTGCTGAACCACAGACACATAGAGAGCAGAAAACATGCAGTGATACAAACCGAACCACCCGACCTGTGCCATTCACATTAGTTACTCCAATCATCATGCTTAAATCAATATGCACTTATTTCACAATTAGTGTTGTAAGATATACTGTAGAGAAGAAAGAGTTAGCAAGGCACCAATTATTGTTAGTACATGCTAACGACATCGCTGAACTCATTTCACCCTTGTAACCCCCCTGTCCCCCCGCTGTACCTTCTGGTTGCAGCTGTTTTTTGGGCACAGCAGTCATGGAGTGGGGAATGGACATGGTGTTGAGGCGGAATCCAGCAGGGAGGGTCTCAAAGGAGCCTGGCATCATACCCAAACCCTGGCCATCCCTCGGCCTGAAGCGTTTGCGCCACGATGGAGACCTTCGGAAAGACTTGTCATCGCACTGTGGAAAAAGGATGACACCATAATAACTGGGTTCAGATATCTGACCATCCATACAGATTTGAAGTTAGCAGTAGAAAATGAGCATCACAAAGCAATAATATAAATCAGGGTTTCTGCAGGTTTCACAAAAATTTAAGCCTTTTTAAGACCATTATGAATGAAATTTTAGATACAGGGCCAAATTAGAGAAGATTTTCACTTGCTCTATTAAAAAGAAAAAAATTATTACAATTTAATACATTTAATAATACAATAACAATAATTTAGTTTGAATATTTATTTTATTAATTTTCAAATATATCCATTCACAAACCCTATAACCCTTACTACAGGGTATATGCAGGAATCCTAAAGGTAATTTCAATACCTTTTTAAAACTTTTAAAGACCTTCTGAAAATATTTTAAGACCTCATCGCCTCATTCTAATCAGCATCAAACCTTTAACCTAATAAACAGTTGTTAATAAACATGAATCAGCTACAGGCTTCAGCCACTGTTCACTGTTTTGCTCTATGGTTTCGCTACATGTGGAGAGCGTCACATCACTTTCCCGCGAAATTTGTCGCAAATTACGTGACATCACACAGATAGAAGAGCTTGGCTGGACACGCCTTGGCCCGAACCAATCGCGTGGATTTAGCATGCCATTGTTAATATTAGGAGGAAAATAAATATATTTATGCTTTTTTGAAGTCTAACACTTTGGACAACACTTGAACAAAATTTAAGACCTTGTAAAAACGCAATTAAGACATTTTAATAACTTTTAAGGAGCTTCATTTGCTCATAATTGATTTATCAACTTTTAATAGCTTTTAAGACCCTGATACACACCCTGTAAATAATGATTTTCTCACTTTAAAGGAGACAAATGTTAAAGATGAGCAGTGAAATCTGGTATTTTTTTGCTGAAGGATCTGGATGGAGATGTGAACCACCAGCTCACAAATGGAAAAGCTAACACAACTTTAAAAAAAAGTTTGTTTTTAACACACATTTTTATTATAATGTTTTTTTTATTAATTTGCTTTAAAAGCTGTTACACAGAGAAAATAAACAATAACTTATACATATTTCAGTTTTTTTGTGTTTCACTATTCAATGCTGTTAAATAAATATAATACATGAATAATTAATTAATTAATTTTATTATTTAATGTCGACGTTTAATTAATAAAATTACACAGATAAGTACATAAATATTTCTAGTTTTATTTCTGTTTTGCTGTAAAAAAGCTGATACACAGATAAAATAAAAACTAAATTAATTAATAAAGTGCACTTTGTTTCTGATTCATGTTCAAATATCAAAATAAATAAAATATGAAAAGTATAAAATAATATGTTTTTTTCAATATTTTTTAGGAATCGTCATTCATCTATAAGCGATATCACCACATGGGCTCAGGACTACTTTGGGAAACCTTTGTCAAGTACCACAATAAGTAGTTACAATCCACAAATGCCAGTGAAAATGTACTGTGCCAAAAGGGAAACCCTATGTTAACAGTGTCCAGAAGCACTGTCCACTTCTCTGGGCTCTGAGGCATCTGGGATGAATCACCACCCAGTAGAAATGTGTACAGTGCTCAGATGAATCAGTATTTCAGGTATTTTTGTGAAGAAAGGAAAGCTGTGTACTCCGAACCAAAGAAGAAAATATCATCCAGACTGTTACCAGCAAGTCCAAAAGCTAGAGTCTGTCATGGTATGGAGTTGTGTCAGTGCCTTTGGCAAAGGTAACTTGCACTTTAGTTATGGCACCATTGTTGCTGAAAAGTACATAAAGATTTTCGAGCACAATATGCTGCCTTCTTTTCCAGGGATGCCCATTCATATTTTCAACAAGACAATGCAAAACCACTTTCTGCACACATTACAAAGTCCTGGCTTTTATTTGCTTTCCCATACTGTCCCAACTTTTTCGGATTTAAGGATGTATTTGCATATATATGCACAAATGAAATTCCCTTCACTATCACACATAAAATGCCTTGTAATAATAAATGTACATATGTACATTAGCAGCTCTGCTCTACATTTTGCACATCAATCATTGCTCAATTTAACATCAAATCATTATACGTAACTATTTTTTGTGACATGCTTCTGGCTTCTTTGCAAAACAAACCTAAACAGACTGCAGTGCATTTCCAGCATCTACCTCCGATGACCATTCCATGAATTTAGAAATACAATTATATATTTATAGAGAAACCTCTCTTACCTCTTCCAGGCGCCGGTCAGTTCCCAGTGCTAGGAGATTATTGAACTCCCTCTCCAGAATCTGCCTGGCCTGGAGGACACAATGGCTTTAGAAAGACTGATCCAACAGATCATCACATCTGTTGGTAAACATGTACTGTATGGAGCTGTGTTCTGGCCCTCACCTGTGTGTTCTGCATGGGTATCTGAAGAATGAGAGCCAAACTGCTGAAGTCAAAGGTCTCATCGAGGGCAACGAGGGCTCCGTGAACGCCGCTCTCCAGCAGGTTATTACTGTACTCCTTCAGCCCGATGTTCTGAATCCACTGCATCACCTGATCATTGGTCCACACCAGTGTGTCTGACAGAAACAGCAGTACATGTGTTTGCTATTGCCTTTGAGAGACTCAGAGCTGTTCAGCAGTGTCACAGTAAACAGCACAGTAAACAGACTCAGCTACAGTCAAGTAGGCAGTCAGTCAGTACAGTACTTGACTGTACACAGCTTTAATATAAAACATACAACATAAAGATAACTACAGGTATAATTATATTTAGTCAAAGCTTCTAATGCTGACCAAGGCCGGCCGCTAGCTCTCTGCAACTCTCACATGGTCGCCCACTGAAGCTAAGCAGGGTTTCGCACAGTCAGTACCTGGATGGGAGATCACATGGAAAAGCTAAGTTGCTGCCGAAAGTAGTGTTAGTGAGACCAGAAGAGGGTGCTCAACCCGCAGTCTGTGTGGGAGCTAAAGCTCTAGTATATTGATGGGGACTCTCAGTGAGCCCCGTCTTTTGGATGAGACATTAAACTGAGGTCCTGACTCTCTATGGTCATTAAAAATCCCATGGCACTTCTCGTAAAGAGTAGAGTTGTAAAAAATCCCAGGATGTCCTTAAAAAAAGAACAGAGGTTTAACCCGGGCACCCTGGCCAAATTTGCCCACTCAGTCCATCATGGCCTCCTAGCCATCCTCATATAATAAATGGCTTCATCACACTGTCTCCTCTCCACCAATCAGCTGGTGTGTGGTGTGTGGACTGGCGCAATCTGGCTGCCGTCGAATCATCCAGGTGGATGCTGCACACTGGTAGTGGATGAGGAGATTTCCCCCCAAAATGTGTAAAGCGCTTTAAATGTCCAGAAAAGCACTATATAAATGTAAGAAATTCTTATTATTTTTATTAAGCGGATCATGGACCTGGCTATTTAAACAGCACACACACACATAATTGCTGAGTCTTGTTATACTGATTTTGCAAACATTACAAAGCATTTCCTAGTATAAGTTTCCATGTGTTCCGACCCTTGATTTGTTTTATTGTTTACCCTGTCTGCCGCCTGTACTGACCATCTGCCTGTTACCTGATCATGCCTCCGGATTGCCTTGTTTGTACCCTGTTGTTGATCATTGCCTGTCTGACCAAGATTCTGAATAAAACCTGCATAAGGATCCTCACTCTACTCTCCCTCAGCTCTCCCTCTGTGGTTACAGCTATCTATCTTTATATACAATTTTACATACGACTAAGTATAAAAGCATATTTTAATTATTCAACATTTTTGAAGATGACCTTTTAAAAGAACATAAATCCAATGTTTTCTCAATTCCATTAAACACTGTAATTCATAATGAACAATATTCATATTTTTACATATTTTATATTATAAAATGTAAAAATATTTGGATCAATGATTTATAAAGTATTGATTAATCTTGATAATGCAGCATAAGTATTATTCTTATACATTAATTATATAACGAACAGTACAATTTCTACAAATAGGAAGTTATTTAATTAAAATAAATGCTGTTGTTTTGGTTTTCAGTTTGGTTTCAGTTTGAAAACAGTAAATTTGTAAATAATAATAATAATTTTTATTATTACTATCCAAATATGTTACTGCTTTATAAAAGATTAAGATACTGTCAGGAATCTGCCACTGCGGTCTTGTTAATTCTTCCAGACACTAGTTCTGTCATGTCTCATATGTTGTGCTCGGCTCAAGTTTTCTCAGGTCGAGCACTCATTTTCTGTCATTGTGCGTCTTTGTATGAGCGCCGTTTCGGCCGTGCTTGGGTTGTGCGCGTTCCCTTTTGATGTGGGTGTGCGAGGTCTGGGCATGTTTGCGATGCGTGCCTGTCCTGGTGTTTGTGTTTCGTCTGTCTGCTGCGTGGTGTTTCATTCCCAGCGTCTCAGTCTAGTTGGTTTCAGTTAGAGCTGGGATGAAACTTGCACGTTGCATGTGTGAGTGCACAGTGAGTTGTTATTTATCGTGTACTCGTGTCTAGCGTTTAGTCTCCTGTTGATGTTGTGTTTAGCACGTGGTACATGTTTACATGCGCCGCATGCTTTTGTGTTCAATGTGAACACGCGGTTAATGAGTTCTCTCATTGGCTGCGTGTTCTAGTCCCGTTTTACATGAGCACATGGCTTGTGTTGCTTCTTGTGTCATTTGCTCTCCAATCTATTGTCTAATCCCACCTTCCTTGTTAACCCATTATTAGTTTATTACGTTCACCTGTTTTTGTGTTAATTATTTCTGCTTATATTCTCCTTATGTCTGCTGTCCTGTGCCAGTTTGTCGTTGATAATCACCTTGTCCTGTCTTGTCCAGACCTGATCCCTGCCAGCCTGCCCAGTCAAGTTTGTTTTGGTAATGTTTTCCCCCTTGAGGTAGTTTTTGTTTCCTTTTTTGTTTTATTTTTTACAATTAATAAATATAAATTAGTTCATGCACTTGAGTCCTCGTCCTTCCCTTTACCCGAAAGTGACAGATACTGTTTTTTTTTAAATAACAAAACCTAATTATTAACTTTTGTCAAAAGTTTGGGGTCAGTTTTTTTTCCTTTAAAGAAAATAATTATTTTTATCAAGGCAGCATTTAATAAATGTAAACAAAATATTACAATAGTTTAATGTTATCAACATTTTTAATAACTGATTTCTTATTGTATGTAGTTTCAAATGAAATTATTGCTCGAGTCATTATTCCTTTTATTAATATTACAATACATTATTACATAATAATAAAAATATTAATAACAATAATAATTAATATTAGAGTGATTTATAAAGAATCATGTTACTCTGAAGACTGTAGTAATGAAGCTGAAAAATCATCTTTAAAATCACTGAAATAAATTATTAAATTACATTATAAACTACTTTTGAACAGTTATTTTATAGTGTAATAACATTTCACAATTTTACAATTTTTACTGTATTTTTGATGTAATAAATGCAGCCTGGGTGAGCAGGATAAGCTTTTTTTAAAACATACTGACCCCAAACTTTTTAATGGTAGTGTATACTGTATATACTAAATTATTTTGCTCAGACCACCTCTATCCCATGAAGTAAACATTAATGCAGCAAACACTGGTTGTGTTTACAACAGTACTGTAAATATCAGTATTTAGATAACAGTAGAAGTGCAGTGTGATCATTTTGCACAGCTGGCTCTTCTGCTTACTGTTTGTACAATCCTGTGCGTAATTTGCTTAAGTGTGTGTGTGTGTGTGTGTGTGTGTGTGTGTGTGTGTGTGTGTGTGTCAAGCAGTTGGTGCATGTGTCTTTAGCACTGAAGATGAAAGATTTTAAAAAGCTGTGACAGCTGTGTCAAGTTCATGTGTGATGCTGAAGTTCAGCCAGGCGCCGTCCCTTTAAATGGATTTGACACTAAAAAGCTCAGCTGTTGACCTCTCCTCACACATTCCTGTCAGCAATCTGTCAATAACAGCTATGACCACTAGATAGTGCTCTTTTCTTCACAAGACCTTTATTCATACCTTTGATATCATGCTGGAAATCCTCTCTCCTTCGCTCCAGCTCCTTCCTGTCATAGTTTAGCCTTTTTAAGCACATGATGCCATAGTGCAAACTAGCCCTGTAAGACACAATGAATGTAGCATTGCAGGTAAAGTCATGTTTACAGTGTGTGTTTTTTTAAAAGAACATACAGTATTGACACTTTTAATAAAAGGTGTAAATTAAATCTCTGGTGTCCCCAGAATGTTTTGTGAACTTCAGCTCAAGATCAGTTATTGTTGCTAGTCAAATTTGCCCCTACTTGTGTGTTGTTGTATGTGTGCCTTTTAATGCAAATGAGCTGCTGTTGTTTTTTACAAAAAGGGCGGAGCCTTTACATTCCATTCTGGCACTCCAGAAACAACAAAACAATTAAATTCCACACAACAAAAAATGTGAGTAATTATTAATAAGCATTATATTAATAACTTCTAGTACAATTATCTAATGTTTAGAGAAAAGAAGTCCATCATATGACTATACAGTGCATAATAAATGAATGTTTATGATTTAGAGTAAGCCATAGCTCAATAGTAATGTCATAGCTCAGTGGTAACTTTAGCCACATTAGCCGTACAGAATGCTAACAAGCACATTCAGAGAAGAAATTTGGAAAAGCTCTCAAATGATTAAGTGGCATACTGTACTTGTCTCAGATATGAAGTTAGAACACATTGCTGGTTTTGACTAGAGAGGCACCAAATTTTTGGCTGCCGAAAAATATTGGTTGAAAATTACATTTTTGGTTTTTAAAAATAGCTCAATAATCAGTTCTGTGGATATGCTCTCATGCACATTATCCAGGGGCGCCACTGGGCGGAGGGGGATGAGACTTAGGATGATTCTAAGGGCCCACGCATTTTGCTAACTGGAAAAGCAGAAACGCTGTTAAAAAGATGCCTCTCGATTTGTTCATTGGCAATAAAATTTTCCAGTCAATAAAATGTCGTCATAATTAGCTTGTATTTTTTATATAAGTACAATTTAAGTTAAAGATTTAAATACAACAAAATTGCTAAATTATTTTAGATAAAAAAAAAATAAACATTTATTAGCATTTTTGGTTTAGATTTTTGGCTAAGTGCATCCAGAATTGGTGACTCCCTAGTATTGGCGCCTCCTTCATAAAGTTAAACTGACCTTTGTTAGTGAAGCAGTTTAGAGTAAATTATATATTGCCCAAATTAAATTTAACACAAAGTGCTCAGTAGTTCATATTTCTGGAGTCTATGGAAACAGTGAGTACACAGACATGTTCTCTTTAAAATGAGTTTACCGATGAAAGCTGTCCACCATCTTTAGGTGTGTGCGCAAGTCTTTCTTTGTAAGGTGGTCCAGCATTCGAGCGTCCACTAAACACTCCATGAAGTAGCTCCGGTACTGAGGAAGACCGAGACTCGGCAGCCACTCGTTTCCAATCCACTCATGGTTCATGTCACCATATGCCAGTGTCTGAGATACAAAAGAGACATCAGTTCACCATGCCTTTGGCATCTGTGTCATACACAACTTTAATATAATAAATAAGGAAACACATTTTTTATAATAAATAACATAAAAAACACAATATTTCTAAAATGTGTATAAAATGTACCTGTACAGCAAAAGTTTATACACTATATATTTAAAATATATATTTATTTTTACACAGTTTAATGAAAAATATATATTTTTTGTAAATAATTATAAAATATATAAAATGTTTGAATAGTTTGTATTTAATAAAATTGACAAAAAAGTTTAAACAAATCTAAAAAATATATATATTTGTACTATTTATTTATTATATATTATAGACATTATTTATTAACATATTTAAACCATTTATTATTTGCCAATTTTATATAAAAGTTCTATAAAATATGAATTTAGTAAACATTTAGTAAATAAATAGCAATATTCTTAATCAAACAATATTTAAAAATAGTTTGATTATAAATATGCTAAAACTACTGATTTTAGTAATATAATACTATTATCAATTATTTAATAATTCATTTTAGTAATAAAAAATATAAAATGTAGATACAATTGTGACAAAAATGTACTAAATAAAATGTATATATGTTTTCATGTATGTATGTATGTATGTATGTATGTATGTATGTATGTATGTATG
>CAIGQZ010032461.1:5661474-5676610 GCA_903798205.1 Danio tinwini | reverse complement strand
TCTTTGTTAACCTATTATTAGTTTATCATGTTCACCTGTTTGTGTTAATTTACTTCTGCTTAAAATCTCCTCATGTCTGCTGTCCTGTGGCAGTTCGTCATCGATTCTCCTTGTCCTGTCATGCCATGTGTAGCCTTGTCCTGTCCTGATCCCTGCCAGCCTGCCCTGTGAAGTTTTTGTACGTTTTGTTAATGTTTTTCCCCTCGGGGTAGTTTATTTTGATGTTTGTTTTATTTTATTATTAATAAATACCTATTTTCCCTGCAATTGAGTCCTCGCTCCTTTTCCCAACCCCTCAACCCTGACACTTGGAGCCTAAGCCCTGCTTAGCTTTAGTCAGTAACCGGTCTTGGGCTGCGGGGTTATATGGCTGTGACAATATTCCTTTTTCTCCAATTTTATTTGCTTTATTTCTCTTAAAATCATATTTATATACAATGGAGTATTCAGAAAAAAAGAAACTACATTAAGGTTAATTAAAATTCTAATTGAAGAAAAACAGTTCAGTTTGCATGTGTTATGAACTTACTTTTAGAAACACAAAAATGTTGTTTTGGAAATATAATCAGTAAACCTGTATTTATAATTGTCACAATCACCAGCAATCTAATCCTGGCAGAACTACTAAAGAACTACAAATCCGCTAGTACATGGACTACAGATCTAGTCATGCACCACACATTCACACCTGTTCCGGTTGTCTGCTGATTGCTAACACACAGCTGAAGCTGTTCAGAACTGATGACATGGACTTTAAAAGTAGCACAGACACGCACACTAGTTGCTGAGTTTTGTTTTACTATTTGTGACATTACGATGTGTTTCCTTTGCCTTGCCTTTCCGTGTTTGACCCTTGCTTTGTTTTTTTGTTTATTTATATTGTTTGCTGCCTGCCTTTTGACCATTCGCCTGTTTATTGACCACGACTCTGGATTGCCCATATACGTACATCTGTTTGTTCCTGTGTTGACTATTGCTTGCCTGACCATTCTCATAATCAATCCTGCATTTGGATCCACACTCCCTACACATTACAATAATATTGTAATTATTTATCAAACTGTATACTATACTGAATATACAGTAAACTGAGTAAAACTGTAAATTCAGATGTATAATTACAAGTTAAAATAATATAATGCATCAAATTTCATGTCTTATCTTACATCTTACAATACATTCAAGGTTTATAATGTGAAACCATAAATAGCTATGTATTAAATTTTTTTAACAGTGGCTAGAATTATCATAAAACCATAAAATGCATTGTTAATAGTCTTCAGGGCATTATGCATACAGCCATCACTTCTCTTCTCCTACTTTTGATATATGTTAGTATTCATGCAGTGGAAGTGTAGTCTGAGTTTAGATGAGCTAAGCCCACAGCTCCAGTCGTGAGTCATCGCTATCTTGCACACTTCTGCACATTTCAGGTGATAGTTCTGCTTCTGTCTGCCATTTATATTCATCCACCACTCGGAATCAATCAGCGTGATGGGCAGATTCAACTTACAGGCTCACAAATTTTGTCATATGTGACAGATGTTCAACCGCCAAGGCTTTATGCTGTAAAAGGGATCCAGACAGTCTCCTATCAGGACAAGCTTCAGAAGACTGTTTGGATTTAGCTTGAGGTTTTCAGCCCATCTGACAGTTTCTGTTACCGTTCTGGTTATATCTGCGGTCTGCCAGAGACACAGCTGAGCTCTTTTCACAAATTGAAAAAAAAAAGGTCAGTGAGTTCAAGAAGAAAGTTAGCTGTAACTGGCCATCCTTCTGGTGATTATGGTGACATTTAAGAATGTGCACATCAAATCAAAAGTTATTATGTTTATTTTGCTAGCTCACATTGTTATTCTTAAAGTGAGTAATTAATCCGTCAAAGTTAACATACTGAAAAAAAGGTTTGCTTCGGTAATCATCAATGAATCAATATGACAATTTGCTTCCATGTTTGGAGTGGTGGTCCTTCTGTTGACGCCAACCTGAGGGCTTCTATAGCAACTGTATATCAATAACATTAACCAAGCCCCTCATACATTAGTTTGCCTCTGAGCCATAGAGAGAGAACGTCCAAAACGTTTAAGCGTCACGCGATTCGTGTAGACTCAAATAGTTCCAGAAAGTGCTGCGCAGTTAATTCAAATAATGTTAAAACATACACAATTTAGTTTAAACACTTTGCATCATAAAACTTAACCCAGGCTCATACTGAAAACGTTTCTCTATATACATTTCTGGAGACCGCAAAATACGTCCCAAAAGATACTTTTTTTTTGCTGTTTTTGTTTTCACAGTCAGCTGGTAAGCGCGAAAAGAAGTGGCGTCATATCGCCCCGTAGCGTTCATTTTAAAAATTAAATGCAGCTATACGTATCTCTGGCTACATAATTTGCGGTCTCCAGAAACATATATATCGCTATGTTTTCAGAATGAGCCTATGTTGAAAAAAAAAACAGTCATTTTCAGCTGTAACTTGGTTGCTAATTGCTAAGCGCAAACTTCTAGGAACTATCGAGAGGGTTCATGAGCCAACATTGCTGTTAAAAAAAAAAAACGTTTTACTGAAGCCATTGGAATTGTCGCAACTTTCTCCATGGCTCTGAGTTTATTATAAATAATAATAATGATAATAATTTTTATTTATATAGCGCCTTTCCAGAGCTCAAGGACACTTTACAAAAATGTGACAAGAAAAGATACAAGCAGATAAATGTAGAGATAGCAATAGATACACAAACATACAGAAAGTCAAATATAACAAGCTGGAAATACTAAAACAAAACCTAAGAGACAAATAAACAGAGTGCAAGTGGATCAAATAAAGTGGTCAGTTTGTCAGTTCAGAAGTGAACCATTCAGAAAACAGGTGAGTTTTAAGTAAGAATTTAATGCAGTATGCAACTGGGAGCCAATGGAGGTCGTACAGGATTGGGGTTATATGAGCAGAACGTTTGGTATGAGTGAGTATTCTAGCTGCAGAGTTTTGGATATATTGTAATCTGGAGATGAGGCTGGCAGGCAGACCAATGAAAAGGGCATTACAGTAGTCAATGCGTGAAGAGACAAATGCATGGACGACAGTCTCAGCATCTTTGCTACTGATGAAGGGACACAGTTGGGAAATGCGACGTAAATGAAAGAATGCGGATTTAATAACAGATAATTGTGAGATTGAAAGGAGAGTGAGGAGTCGAAAATTATGTCTAAGTTCTTGACAGAAGTAGATTTAATGTGAGAGCCAATGTGCAAAAGTGCAGGGGTGCCAATGAAAATTATCTCAGTTTTGTCTATGTTGAGTTTTAGAGAATTTGAAGTAAGCCAATCATTAATGTTTTTCACACAAACCGAGATTTTAGCAACTTGGGCGGATGAAGTGGGTGTACAGACAGAGTAAAGTTGAATATCATCAGCGTAGAAGTGATAGTTTACACCAGGGGTCACCAAACTTGTTCCTGGAGGGCTGGTGTCCTGCAGATTTTAACTCCAACCCTAGTCAAACACACCTGAACAAGCTAATCAAGGTCTTACTAGGTATACTTGAAACACCCAGGCAGGTGAGTTAAGGCAAGTTGGAGCTAAACCCTGCAGGGACACTGGCCCTTCAGGACCAAGATTGGAGACCCCTGGTTTAGACCATGACGTTGCAAAATAAGACCAAGTGGGATTAGGTATATTAGTATATATAAATAATAGTGGGCCTAGAACGGATACCTGGGGAACACAGCTTCAAGGGGGACAGTGGGTGACCGAAAATACTTAACAGAGATGAAGAATTGTCTATCTGAGAGATAAGAGGAAAACCAGGAGAGAGCAGTACCAGAAATACCCAGATCATAGTTACATGAGATAAGTAAATCATGAGAGACAGTATCAAAAGCAGAGCTGAGATCAAGTAGCAGTAATATAGACAATGAACCAGAGTCACCAGACAGAAGTAGATCATTCACTACCTTTACAAGTGCAGTTTCAGTGCTATGGAGGGGGCGAAAAGATTATCAACTAGAAAACACTGGAGTTGGGCAGCAACAGTACTTTCTAGTAATTTAGATATGAAAGGTAGATTGGAAATTGGGCGATAATTAGATAGAACTGAGGGGTCGAGGTTGGGTTTCTTAAACACAGGTGTGATGGCAGCGGTTTTTAGTGGCAGAGGAAATAAAGCGTGGGTAAGAGATGCATTGATAAAGTGAGGGATAGGTGTAGAGATGAGAGTGGCAAAGTTTCAGGAGAGTGGAGCAGGATCAAGGTGACATGATGATGAGCTGGATTTCAATATTAGCTTAGAGACAGAATCAGGGGTCGTCAGTGAAAAGCAAGATAGAAACTGACTGAAAAGTCCTGATGAATGACTGAGCTCTGTATCAGTAGGGAGACATTGGTAGACAGCATTAGTCTTATTAAGCAAATGATCTAAAAAGGAGCAGCAAAACTCAGTTAAAATAATTATGTGTGCAGATAAATATAGACCCATTGCCTGATGTAGCCATTTTTGGGGTTCCAAAGATTTGGTCCCAGTTTATTTCTAAACAACCTAATATTTTGGCCTTTACTTCATTATTAGGTAGGCGTCTTATTCTACTTCACTGGAAATCAAATATGCCTCCGACTACATCCTAATGACTTGTAGATACCATGTATTTTTAAAAGTTGGAAAAAGTTAGAAGCTCTGGGAAAACTAATTTCTTTAAAAAGTGGCGATGTTAATAACTTACTTTAACTCTCTTAACATCTTGCCTTCCATTTAATAGATTGTTACATTCCATGGTGTTTGAATGTATTATTGTGTTTGGTTTGCCCCCCCCCACCCCCAATATAATGTTATATTGTCAGGGGTTTATTGTGTGCTTTTATACACATTAATTTTTTTTTACAATTTGTGTATTTGCTGACAACAGTAACTGGTGTGTTTTTAGTGTGTCTTTTTTGGTTTTGTTGTTTGTTCCATTTGGAGATGTGCTGGTGGTACAAAAACAATGTACTATTTTGTGACTATTTTGTTTAGTTTGGACTATTTGGCGTTGTAGTGATGTGTGTTCGGCAGAGCGTTTGTGCTGTCCAGGGATGTTTGTGTGTGTGTTTTATGTAGTCTCTCTCTCTCTCTCTCTCTCTCTCTCTCTCTCTCTCTCTCTCTCTGTCTCTCTCTCTCTCTGTTTCTGTGACCTGTTTCTCAGCTAGGTGTGGAGGAGAGGAGGTTGATTGATTACACCTGCTACTCGTTGCCCGGCAAGCTTAAAATCCTGCCAGTTGCAAGCCACATTAAAGCTTGCTTCCAGAGTGGGGTCTCTCTCCTGCTTGGTTGTCTTGTTGAAAGATTGCTGACACTGTTGTGCTTAACTTGTTAAAGTTAAAATCTGTTGTAGAAACTTTTGAAACCATTTAAACCCTGCTTGTGAAACACAGCTTTGTTTGGAAGCTGTAGGGAGGTGGGTGCCATTTTATTTCTAAAACCCTTTTTCTCTTGTATATGTTTAGTTCGGGAGTTTGTGTACATTTCTGTTGTTTTGCTTTGTCAGTTTAGATGGTTTTACTAACTAGCTAGAGTGTACTTTTGTTTGTTTTGGCCTTTCCCCCTCCTGAAGTCTATTTTTGCTTCCCAGTTTTTGTACATTTCTGTTAATAAATTCTTTAATTTGGTTTTCTGTTGTAAAAGCAGGGGACTGATGCACACTCACCCCAACCAACATTTATAACTTTTCACTGTTGCTCCCACTCCTAGACGTTAACATCAGGGACGTAACAAGATGCACTCTCCTTCCTTTTTAATTAATTTATTTCATAGAAATTAAATTTTTTGTTTGTTTTTAACGATTCTTATCCTGTACTGTTTAATTGCAAATATTTACATTCAACATTGATAATAGCTACATTTTCATTCACCTATTGTATGTGCATTTTGCATATGGTTGACGGAAATGCGAAGAGGCGAATCAATTTTGAAAATGAGTAGAATAAAATGTTTATTCAATAAGAAATGATGCACAAACTATGATGGAAACATGTTTACTGCACAAATTCCAGTACGTGCATTAAAAAAGGTCATGTGGTTTTTTGTTATAAAAGATTATGTGATGATAATGTGTGTGTGAATGGATAAACCAGCAAGCTGAGCACATTGTAAAACATCTATAATGTTATTTTGGTCATTCTAAAATGCCTTAACCGTTTCAGTATTAGTGTTATTATATTAATAATTACCTCCAGAATCAAGAGTGTCTGTGTTCTACGTCTCACACCTTTAAACACCATCGCTTGTTCACTGCATGTTAGGATTGCTTTCTGAGGCGCAAGTCATTTATTAAATGAAGAAAACACCCACGCAGCTTCTCATACCACAGCAAATTCTGTTTTTACTGTTGATATTTGGCGCCAGTTAGTCAGGAAGTGACTATTTTGTTCACTTTGACTCGTTGGATGGAAACGCTGCTTTAGTTGTACGTCTTTTATGCGATAATCCAGTTTTGCACATACAGTTAATTTGCATTTTTAGATGGAAACAGAGTTGGTGTATGTGAACATTTGATTGTGACTGTTGAATGACTGCATTCAGTTTGTTGTAATTTTCTGTACACCTTTATTATTCTTGTTTCCATTTTTCTTTTCCACTTATTATTATTATTTTTCTTTTTTTTTTTCTTTTTTGTAAACAAACAAACAACAAAGATAATATGTAACTATTTGTACTGAAATAGTGTTTGTTTTAAGCAATAAAAATTTTGAACGTAAAAGAATTATGTGCAACAAAGCCCCACCCCTACTCAATATTCTGTTTCAATTGGAAGATCAACATACTGAAATAAAAGTCTTAGCAACATCCAGTTCATGTGGCCTTTAAAGCACATGCCCGAATCAGTAATAAGACAACTGAATGTTAGAGATGTTGCAATAATAAAATTTATCTGCAATTTATTTAAAGTGAAATCTGTCAATGCCAAGAACCTTTGACATGATATTGATTAGAAGTACAAACACAAAGTGTTAAAAAACAGCATTAGATAGTTGAGTGGAGACGTTTAGGTAAAGAGCTTTGAATGATGTGGTAGGACACTAATCATACAAGAAATGTAAAGCATGTTATCTGTGATAAGATTAACAGGATAATTTGGATAGTGACAGAATACACATAAAAAAGCAACATTAAAGGGCACCTAGGTTACCCCTTTTTCCACATTTAATATAAGCCTTTTGTGTCCCCAGAATGTGTCTGTAAATTTTCAGCTCAAAACACCCATCAGATTATTTATTATAGCTTTCACTAGTTTGTGTTTTATAGCTCTACACAGTTTTTTGCTGTTTTTGTGTACTGCGCCTTTAAGGCTAGTCCTCCCTGCCCACCATTCCCACGTGCCTGTCAGCGTGCCTTAGTCCCCGCCCTCGGCTGCCTCAAACAGACATAAAGGAAGCAGATTTCACGCAATGTTTGTGAGAAAACCTACAGTAAGAACTTTTCCAATGATTATTTGATGCATTTGTTGTGGAACTGCAACGATGAGTCGCACACAATGTTCACACACACACACAGCGCTGACACAGACATTGCGCATTTAGCTTTGCACTCTTTTTGCACGCAAATGTGACAGGATACAGGTTAACATCCACTGCTGTATGGATATCTGTTATGTTTATGTACAAAATAAACCTGATTTAACGTCCACAAACCAGGATTGAAGCGTCTTCTTTTATAATTGTACTGACATGCTGCTGTGGTGATGAAGTAAATCTGAAGTAAATGGCTATAATTCATTACACACACGCACTGTTTTCAAAATATATTAAATTTGTAAAACTCACTCTTGATCGCATTTGGTGATGATTGATGATCCTAGCAAACTGAACAGACTTTTTATTTACGGTTGCTTTGACCACGTCCTGTCTTGTTGATAGGATTATAAACGTTACTACAGAGACATGTTAATACGCAGCTGTCAATCAATTCGGTGGGCGGGGGGACTGCACTCCTACGTCAAGTTGTGGCCGGTCTCAAAACCAGTTTTTATGCTGTTAAATTGAAAAAAATGACTGGGTGTGTATATTTCACCACAGTATGACGGTATATACACTATACCTACACATATGTCTGTCCAAACAGCTTAAAAAAGTAGGATTTTCACTATAGGTGCCCTTTAAAGGCATAGTTCACCCAAAAATGCCATGTTTTTGTTAACAAAAAGTCATAGGAAAAAGCATTGTGGCCATTCAAGGTAAAAATACTAAAACATTTTTGTGTTTTTTTTTTATATATGACCAGTTTTAGATTGAAATATACAGACATTTAGGAAAAGTCTGCGTATTAGAGTTATATAAGTTTTATTTTTTAACATTTATTAAATTACAAAATTCTAAAACAGCCAAAAGACTGAATCTTAATTTTTAGTTATAGTGAAGTGGATAGTGAAGTGAAAAGTGTGGTGACTAAAATGGTGTATTAAAACTTTGGTGTATTAAAAGAAAAGACCTTCTCTTTTGCTGATCATCCGCTGATAGTGTGGATCTGAGCTGATTTACTTGACCCATCTCAGCTTAGATTTGGTCTCATGCAAATCAGAATATCAGTGAAACTGGAAGTATTCATAAAATGAAACCAGACACTGTATGTATACCTGGATTGATAAAGAGCTTTTCTAAAAATCTTTTCACATTGAGGAGTTATACAAATTAGTGAGATAAGTGCTCTTTAAGATGATAAAATGAAAATGACCTAGATTCAGTACTTTCATAGCATAATATGAAACAATAATAAAAAGTATAACTGACTCTGGGTTATTAAACTATAAGAAAATAAGAATAAGAGTGGATCATATTTGTACTCTATCTGTATCTGTCTGCATGGACTATATACTTTCCAAAGACAAAATTATATCCTTCAGATGAAGACTCGTTTAGGGTCATGTAAACGTCTGGTTTTAGCCAGGTTTCTGTAAGACAGAGTGCGTCTAGATTTAAATAGGTTACTGAAATACAGCACTATTACTTCAAATGAGTTGAGTCAGATTGCTGAGTGACACTAAAAATATTACTATATATTATGCCAATGCCTCCACCTTTCCCTTTAAGACGAGGCTCGTGTTTATAATCATAAAAACTATTTAAACAAAACAAATTAACATGCATATTATTTGGCAAAAACAAGTAAGCCATCACTTTTTATTATATTATGTGCACCCAAAATCCCATACACTTTTACAAACATAGTAGGTAAAAAAAGTTGAAAAAAAAAGTGCCAAATATTTTCCATATAATTATTCCCAACCTGATCTCCTCATTGATGGCATCCAGCTGTTCTTGCAGCATGAGGGCAAGCGTCTGGGCATCTGAGTGCCCACTGGGAGACAGTATATCGGCTGAGCTGAATATGGTCTCACGGTCTTCATCGTCCAAGTCAGACAGCTCAGTGTCACTTCCCATCAGGTGAGTACGACTGGCCCGCAAGCTAGATGGTTGAGAACGATCCCAGTCCTGCTCCACCATTGGCAGGATCTGAGACGGAGAGATGAATTAAAGCACAGATGAATATTTAGAGGGTTTTGCACATCAGACTTCCACATTTGAGTGTTTCAGTAACATGATTATGCTATAAACATGTTTTGTTGTGAATTAAAGAACCTGGAACTTACAGTGCACATGTCCAATGGGGCAAAAAAAAAAAAAACAGAAGAAGACAGAGATATAACTCAAACAATAAATTATTATTTTGTTTATTAGTTTAGAAAAAGGGTACTTAATCCTGAAATGCATCAGTTACACCAGCGCACATACCCAGAAAGCATGTTTGTGTTTAAAAGACATGCCCAAACATACTGTAGACATTTTGGATAAAACAAGGCTAAATTTGGACTGTAAATGAAATCTAATATATATCTAACAATAGTCCAAAAAAACACACTAGTCATCAAATATCTAGGAATGAATGACCACATGTCAAGTTTGTCTAATCTGTATATTAGATGTATATTTTAACACAAAATTGCATTGTGGGTATGCTGTATATCCATACTAGAGCAGAGAAGAGAACTGGTATAGAAGTTGTGCTCAATTTACAACTGTTATTTACATGCATTTGCTAGATTATAAGTAGACATGAGAGACACATTGCTGTATACACACACATACAAAAATGCAGGGTTCCACACAATTTATTCATGTTGTCCAAACACAAATTGATTAGGTTAACGTAACACTTTTAACAAATTTATGTGGATTGAACATAAAATAATTAAGTTGTCCCAATGAAATCTCAATAACTTTGTTGTTTCAGCTCATTTTAAATAAGTAGTTTGAACGAGCAAAAAAATAATAATTTTTTGGAGTGCATGAGGTTTAACCTTACTATTTGTCCACTTTGATTTACTTTAAAGGGAGGGTCTATGGATGGGTGTATGCATGGGCTTTTTCTGATCTTTGTATCTAATATTGTGAAAAAAGCATAATTCATATATGAATGTGTTGTAGATAATGGAAAAAGAAATGGAGGGAAACAGTGGATCGGCCTTCCGCAGTGCCAATTGCATTACATTGATATGAATTAAACTGAACTTCAACAGTGACATTTATACTCAATT
Source organism: Danio tinwini (assembly GCA_903798205.1). Taxonomy (NCBI): domain Eukaryota; kingdom Metazoa; phylum Chordata; class Actinopteri; order Cypriniformes; family Danionidae; genus Danio; species Danio tinwini. The sequence goes on along the minus strand of CAIGQZ010032461.1, from coordinate 5,666,051 downwards.
GAAATGAATCAGTTTTCATTCACTAGAACCACCGCCAATGAACCGCCAACTTATCCAGCATATGTTTTACGCAGCAGATGCCCTTCCAACCACAACCCAACTGGGAAACACCCATACATTCTTGCATTCACACTCACACACTGGGGCCAATTTAGCTTATTCAATTCACATATAGCGCATGTGTTTGAAAAGTGGGGGAAACTGGAGCAACCCGGAAGAAAACCCACAGGAACACAGGGAGAACATGCAAACTCTACACAGAAATGCCAACTGACCCAGCCGGAACTTGAAGAAGCGACCTTCTTAGTCAGCAACAGATTAAAATAAAAATTTAATTTAAGAGGAAAGTACATTTAGCTGAATTACAGCAATATTCTTTTTTAAAATAATTGTGCACTGTATAGATGTGATTTTTCATTTATAATTTTTTGTTCAACACAGATGAGTGTGCTTGACAAACCATGTGTAGGACACTTGCAATCTTGCAATTCTTAGTGTGCTTCACACTGGTTGACAAACCACTGGTATGTGACACACTCGTTTCCTCTGTGTATGCACTTCTTATAAGCAGGGTGAGATTAATACATTGATGATCGGGGATTAAGTTTTTTGGGTTATGTTCGATAATATGCCTCATTGAACCAAATTGATTTAATTCAATTACATCTAATATATTAATCTAACAAACTTTTTATTATGTTTTCAGTGTTTTAAAGGATATTGAGTGGTTTTCAATAATATTTGTGATATTAAATAAACTGATTGCATTCCTGCACCTATTAATGCATAATCCTGAAAGACTGCACATATTTTTTATTTTACTGTTTAGCTTCCATGTGCGAGCAAGTGTATAATAAAATACAAACTATTCATCTAGTTTTACAGACACCCACAAATGCCTGTTTTACAAGAAACATGTTTTGTGAACTCTTACGCTGTCTGCTGTTGCTCTAGATATGCTGGTTTCAAACCACTGAATTAAAGTTTTTGGCACTAACATGCATTCACAACGGTATAAACCATTATAAGAGTGGTCAAATGTCTATTAAGTTATTTTAATTATTAAAATGATTTAGGATACAGATCAGATCAATCTATTTTTTTACTATTAAAGGACAGATCCTATCATACATCATTTTCTGATGTCAGACCCCACAAACCCCCCTGTAATTGGCACCCTGCTCATAAGCACTCCATACTTCTTGGAAAATATTGTGCGATTCTGAGTGTGCCCCACAGAGGTGATTGAAATTGACAAACCACCTGTAAGACACTCTCCTTTCTGTATAATCGGAGAAAAAACAAAAAACAAAGACTTGTCTGTGAATATTTATATGCCGCTACTCTCTGATGATTTGAAGTGCTTCTTTTATCCTCACTTGTAAGTTGCTTTGGATAAAAGCATCTGCTAAATGAGTAAAGTCATTCATTCATTTTCCTTCGGCTTAATCCTTTAATTATCAGGGGTCACCACAGTGGAATGAACCGCCAACTGTTGCAGCATATGTTTTTACGCAGCGGATGCCCTTCCAGCAACCCAGTACTGGGAAACACCCATACACTCAGGCATTCATACACACACTCATACACTACAGCCAATTTTGTTTTATCCAGTTCATGATTAAATGTAAAAATGAATAAAGGTACAGTATAGGTGAAATTTCGTAGGAATAAACTAAAATCGTTCTACTATAGAGCCCTGAAATGGGTTTTTGCATGTCCCTGGAAGTGGACAAGCTTAACACGTTTTAAATCCCCTTGTTTAGTGTTATCCACTTGTAATCGGATTATTAGCAGGTGTAGACTGGACATAAGACAGCGATGGATGGAGAAGTGCTGTATGTGTGACATTTTCACCTTGGTTGGTTCATCCCTGAGTGCCACCAGTCGACCTTTCTGAGCACGTCGTATGACCCCTGTGGAGGAGTAGTGATCACCCTGACCCTCCACCACGGAGAACCGCAGGTCTGTGGCACTGCCAAGATGAGACCTGACACAATAAATAGAGGCAGAGGCTTAGACACTTCACTTAGCAGTTCTACAGCAGTCTCACTTTTAACAGGACTCATATATTTCAGCATATTTACTAGGGCTGCAGGATAATAGAAATGGCAACTGACCAAATTTTCATTTTTTGGTAATACTTTACAATAAGGTTGTATTAGTTAATGTTAGTTAATGTATTTACTAACATGATCAAACAATGAACAATACATTTATTACAGTATCTGTTCATGTTAAGTAATGCTAGTTAATGAAAATACAGTTGTTCATTGTTAGTACATGTTAAGTCGTGGTGCATTAACTATTGTTAACAAGTATGAAACTGGATGTTAATAAAGCATTAGTAAATGCTGAACTATGATAAACAAATGCTGTACAAGCATTGTTCATAATTAGTTAATGTTAGTAAATACATTGACTAATGACACCTTATTGTAAAGTGTGACTCTTTTTTCAATATAAATACATTTTCAATTTGAGTTTATATAAATTGCAACTTATAATTTACCCAGTTCATGAGTAAACTAGTTGTGACTTGTAATTTGGATTTTTCATAATTATGCACATAGTTCATTTACTTCATTTTAAGGTAACAGGTTTACTCACCTTTTTAAGTAGTCAACTCATCACTTCAAAAGCAACAGCTTTAGTCAAGTCAACCTTTCTTTACAGTGTACAGCCCTAGTATTTACATTATGTAATGAAATAGAAGCCATGTTTTAAATCTGGATGTCACCTAGGATGTGTCCCGTCTCCAAACGCGCCACTCCTGCGCTTCAGATGATCGAGTTCAGCCCTTAACTTCTCAATCTCCCCAATGAGCCTCTCCTACATTGACAGAAATCACTTCATTAGCTGAACAATACTAAATTAGTATATTTCTAATGAATAGAATTGTTAGGAATGTCACTTTTATGAACTTCAATGAACTAAGATGAATACTTTTAAATGGTAATTTTTAAAAACACATTTTATAAACACAATACCTTTCAAAATTCGGGGTTAATGAGTTTACAATACATTTCATTAATGTAGATTTTATTAATATAGTGTGTTTATCAGCAACAATATGTATAATGTTTAAAATGATTTCCATTTGGATAATCTTATAATATAATTTCAATCTTTTAAAATGTATATTCATCAAAGTATCCATAAATGTTTCCATTAAAAAAAAATATATATATACCTTTGAAGTCAGAATTATTGGCCCCACTGTTTATTTTTTTCTTCAATTTCTGTATAACGAAGATATTTTTTCAACACATTTCTAAGTATAATAGTTTTAATAAATTATCTCTAATAACTGATTTATTTTATCTTTGTCATGATGACAGTAAATAATATTTAACTAGGTATTTTTCAAGACACTTCTAAACAGCTTAAAGGCTTAACTAGGTAAATTAGGTTAACTAGGCAGGTTAGGGTAAGTAGGCAAGTTTTTGTATAATGATGGTTTGTTCTGTAGACAATTGCAAAAAAAAAAAATAGCTTAAAGGGGCTAATAATTTTGATCTTAAAATGGTTCTCAAAAATTAAAAACTGCTTTTTTTCTAGCCAAAATAAAACAAATAAGTCTTTTTAAAACAAATTAGAAAAAATATTATTAGACATACTGTGAAAATGTCCTTGCTCTGTTAAACATCATTTGGGAAATATTTAAAAAAGAAATTTTTTTCAACACATTTCTAAACATAATAGTTTTAATAACTCATCTCTAATAACTGATTTATTTTATCTTTGACATGATGACAGTAAATAATATTTGACTAGATATTTTTCAAGACATACAGCTTAAAGTGACATTTAAAGGCTTAACTGGGTTAATTAGGTTAACTAGGCAGGTTAGGGTAATTAGGCAAGTTATTGTATAATGATGGTTTGTTCTGTAGACTATGGAAAAAATAAATAGCTTAAAGGGGTTAATAATTTTAACCTTAAATGGGTTGTATAAATTAAAAACTGATTTTATTTTAGCCAAAATAAAACAAATAATGTCCTTGTTCTGTTAAACATCATTTGGGAAATATTTAAAAAAGAAAAAAAATCAAAGGGGGTTCAATAATTCTCATTGCAACTGTATATATATATATACATATATAGTGCTTAGCATATATAAGTACCCCATTTTACTTATATATAGTGCTTAGCATATATAAGTACCCCATTTTATCCATTTCTCAATGAGTAAGGTAATATATATTGGTGTGTTTGAACAAAACTAATTTATTAAACAGATACAATTATTAAAATAATATTTACACAGAACATCTTTAGAAATGGAAAGATAATACATTTAAATTCAAGCAAAATATTGCAAAAAAATATTTAAAATATAAAAAAATATATATTTTTAGTTTTTTCTTGATTTCTGCTTTTTTGAAAATTAGTTTGAGCTACTAAATTCTGATCCATTATTGTAAGTTATTTTGTTAGATTAGTTCCAGATTTGGCTTCAGAACTGACTAAACTAATGTACAGTATATGCACAAACATAATATTGTGAAGTATCCTACAGAAAATATGAATTAAATGAGAGATTTGTGGGGGGTATACTCATATATGCTGAGCAC
>CAIGQZ010032461.1:5622172-5651474 GCA_903798205.1 Danio tinwini | reverse complement strand
CAAACTCAAATACTAGCCTATACTCAAGTATTTTTTCCATGTTTTAAATAGAACTACCACTTTTTTCAAAATCGCATAAATATAAACATGTTAAAAAATGTACAGGCTCATTTACATATTTCACTATAATAATATAAGTCATAATAGTAAATATTTTTTAACAAAGATACAACACAATATTTCACTCTGATCTCACTCTGATATGCAGTTAAAATGAGGACATTCACTGAGTGGTTCTGTCACTGTTTAATCCTGTGCATGAATGTATGATATAAAATGCCACATGCACTGTAATGTGTTTTATAATCATAGTTAATTGATAATAAATGTTTTTGTTGGAGGAACAGCTGTGATGATGAGGGGAGCGCCGAGGAAACAGTAGATGGGGAAACCCAATTGGTACATGTGATACATGTGTTTCTATTGCAAATAACTGCAAATATGCAGATATTATAACAATCTATAGATAAACACACCTTCTGCTCTCACTCTGCAAAGCTGTGGTTTGCTGATTAAACGAAAAACGAGTTGAAAACGAAGGGGCGGAAGTCTGCCGCCGTTTTCATATCAAATTTAAAGGGGACTGAGGTGATCATTTAGTAGTGTACAGTTCATGAGGAAATCGCAAAACATTTAGAGGCACTGAATAGAAATATAGGGGGCTAAAGTGATGCCCATGCTTTATAAAAATAATTTTACCTCAGTGTTTCAGCGAGACATCATTTAGTTGACTTGTCGTCGTTATCGAAAAACTCCCAACTGCTGCGGTTGTCAGGGGGCGGGGGATGGCACAAATTAAACAAAAATGCACTGATTGCAACAAATAAGATGCAAGTAAAAAAAAAAAAAATTGGTATACAGTTAAAGGGGACGCGAATACACATGAATTAGGGAAGTCTAATCAGAAAAACAAGTGAGTATACCGAGGGTATACGAAATTATTGATCCTTAGAAGTCGTAATACCCAAACAGCTCATGGAAAAAAGTAGGCATACTGAGTATACGTGCGTATAGCCCCGAATACACCACTGGTGGGGAAGTTGCAGTTTTTTTGGAAATGAAAATCGGGTTGATGTCAGAACCCAACATCAGGACAACGACATTAATGTCCAATGTCAAACCTAAAAGTAACCAAATATCAACGTCTAATGATGTTACAGCTTGACGTTACCACGATGACGTCTATCAGATGTTGGATTTTGGTTGCCATACCTGACAATTAAATGTCAGTATTTGATGTCAATATGATGTTGGTTTAAAATGTTGGTTTAATGTTAGATTTTGGTCACTTTCCAACACAACATAAATTTAACCAAATATCAACGTCATTTGATGTGTTATTGGGCATCACAATACCTTTGTCCTAAGACGCTGGCTAGACATTGAATTTTGGTCACTTAACATCACAACTTAAATCTAACCTAATATTACCGTCTTATGATATTGTGTGCCTGCTGGGCAATGACTAAATGCACTACAGAATGTTACGTTTACACACATCCACAAATGACATGCTTTTCCAGCATAATACTCACTACTCTTGAGTACTTTTGAAAGGTCTACTTTTTGCTCATCCTTTGAGTAATATTTACAACAGATACTTTTACTCTACTTGCCCTACATTTTTAGGCAAGTAATGGTACTTTTATTTAAGTATGATTTTTCAGTACTCTTTACACCACTGATTATATATAAAGAGAAATGGCCTACTATTTATAAAGAGAAAACTACTATTATTTTAATACTGAGCAAATATAACCCTCAATCCTCACTCTCTATAAGGTATGTTGTACAATTATTAAGCTTTTTACTTAATGGGATGGGAACCATTTAATGTAGACACATTTTTAAGCTTTGTGGAGCCATAGCGGCCACACGCACCACAATGAACCAAAGCCACACATTTTTCCTCATTTCCTCCTTCCATCATATGTCAATCTCTTATATATGTGTTGTATTATTCACTCATGATCCCCCAAGTGCAGTCCTCACCCTGCCTAGCTCTTGGTTCTTCTCCTCCAGCTGAGCCTCCAGTTGGCGCAAACGCTCCTCAATGTTGCCATGTCTCTCCTCCGCCTGCAGGAAACACTGACATTAGTATAAAGAGAGCAACGACAGGGCTAAAACCTTCACAGATTCACTTCACCGTTTCAGTTCACTTCACTTCACCAGTTTATGAATAGCTTATACTGCAATAAAGCACCATTGGGATGTGCTGGAACGCGTGATTTGCTTCACGGATGTCCTGCCAACTAATCTGCTTTCATGAACATATGTTTCAGCAGCACCTTGTTAAATCTGTGCCACCATGAATTATTAAAGCAATGTCTATTGTGCAGTTTACATTAGTGCATGTACGTTTACATTCCTGTCCACGTTACTCTGCTATCTTCAAACCACTAAGTCATTTCATTTCAGTATGTATGTGACTTGAAAACAGATGCGTGGATATCCACAATTGCTCTCTGACTGGTCTTATGTGTTATTCTGTATTGATTAGTCAAGCCCCTTTCAAAGTACTATTATGCAAAGTAGTATTACAAGTTATACTATTACTGGTACATGCATGCCCAGTGAGCGTCAATGATCACATTTCAGGCGTTTAAGTATGTATAGTGTGGATGCAGATCATTTTTCTTAAATGCACTAGTGTAAATGCAGCCTATAATGACCGGATTGCTCATTGCATTCGAAACTGGCATTAATCAGTGAAGCATCAAGAGGTGTTTGGGGTATCGCTGTAGGTATCGCTGCAGCCTGGAGAATTCCAAGTGGGAGGGATTACACTGCAAGTTGGCTTGGTAACCTCCAGAGGGTTTGTACAGCCCACTTGGAGCCACTAAGTCCCACTGCTGGCTCTGACCTCCGCTTATACACTTCTCGTTTGAGTGTCAATGTCAATGTCAATTTTTTTATATAACACTTTTAAACACAACCAGAGGTTGACCAATGTGCTGCACAATACACATACCAACAAAGAAAAATATAAAATTATAACTAAAACAGACAATTTTCATTGATAAAATGGCAAATTAAAGAGGTAAGTTTTCGACCTATATTTAGAAACAGACAGAGATTAAATCTAATACAAAGGGGCAGGGCATTCCACAACCTAGGACCAGCTACTGCGAAAGCATGGTCACCTCTGCATTTCAGCCTTGACTTAGAGATACATAACCATCTCTGGTTAGATGACCGAAGAGACCGACCAGGCTAATGCTCAATCAACATGTCTGACAGATAAAAAGGTGCCAGGGCATTTAGAGATTTAAAAAAACAAGAGAAGAGTTTTAAAAGTGACTCGATAGTGCAAAGACAACCAGTGCAAAGAGCCTAAGACTGGTGTAACGTAGTCATGTTTTTTGGTACTGGTTAAAAGCCTTGCAGCAGCATTTTGAACTAATTGTAAATGGGATAAGGTTGTCTGACTAATCCCAAAGTATAGTGAGTTACAATAGTCCAAACTAGTGGTAAAAAAAACATAGATTTTTTTTATTATTATTATTTCTAGTCGAAGCTGAAAGAAGCAGGATTTAACCAATGCACTGATCTGTTTGTCAAAGCTCAAGCCATCATCCAGAATAACACCCAGATTTTTTTACCATGGGCTTCATAGAATTTTTTTTTCAAGATTAACTATCGGTGCTCTAGAAGAGTTTGACGTATCAAACTGAATTATTTCAGTCTTACTCCCATTCAAATCTTAAAAGTTCAAAGACAACCAGGCTTTCACATCCAACAAGCATAACATAAGAGTCTCCAACCCACTTGAACTTGGTTTTAAAGGCAGGTAGATTTGGGTGTCATCCGCATAACAGTAAAAAATTGTTTCATATTACATTGATTAGTATTACTATATTGCAATTCCCCACCTTGACCTAAAAAAAAACACTCAATCTGCAGAGGATAAGTTTCACTGGATTGTTTTTTTAGAATAAGTGTACTTTATTGCCATTAATTTGACAAATTATTAAGACATCATTTCAAATTTTTCATTATATGGTTAATTTATAGTTATGTGTTTGAGTAATATGTAATTAATTTTTGTTTTATTCTGTAAGCTACTCAATGATAGCATGTTCTGTGTATAATTAATGGGGTCTAAGGAAGGAAGGAGAGAGTCTCCATCTGGGTTAAGGCCGGGCCTGGATGTGTGTCATTAGTAGGATGAGGTGATTGACAGAATACCACTGACTGAGAATGATAAAAAGTTGCCATTTTTTAATTAGCTGCATTAGCGAGACTATAAACAAACCCCACTGCTTCTCTGCCACACTGACAAGGCATTTGGCTGCCTTGGAAAAACACTGTCATCCGCGATTCCAGCTGATGTTTAGATGAAACGTGACGGCGGTCCAAGTGAGGATTATCTAAACTGGCAGGAGAAGGAGATGGAAGTCTGGAAAAAGAGATATATCTGCTTTACCTGTTGATGTTTGATGACTGATATAGTGAAGGGCATTTTCAGAAATAATACATTTTATTTTCTGTATTTTTGGGGGAGAAAGAGAAAGTTAAATTAAATAAAATGTAATGTGTTCAATGTGTCAGAAAATCTTATTGGCAGACAAACTGGCAACAGGTCTGAACAGAACACATGATTGTAAGGCCGAGACACACCAAGAAAATATATGGCCATTGGGCATCGTTTGGCTGCCTGTGAGTATTTGTCGGGCTAGTTTGTTTGGTCCTCAAGTCACTACTCATGGGATTCACATTGGCTCATATTTCAAGATGAAAAGTCACTGTCGGTGATAGTACAGTATCTGTTAAATATTTATATGAGGAATATCACACGAGTAGCAGTGCAATGTGGCTGTATATCGGTACGATACAACAGTTCGACGGCATAATCGTGTGTATAAAAAAGAAAATCAAATAAGTAAACTAGTCTGCAGTAGCGAAAACAGGAGAGTCATTAGAAACAGATGGCCATCTCCGCTTTTAAGACTTTAAGATGAGTGCCATCTCACACTTAACACACTACAATTACTACAGTATGAATACAGATTTATACAGATAAATACAGATTGACTTAGAAAGTCACTTACTAGTTTTATAATAATTTAAACAGCTGTAGTTTAAAATTACGCTGTATTTTTCCTCCTCTAAGGGCTTATTATGTGGTCTCTGTCGCCATCTTGTGGATGGTCAACATCAACTGTCTTCGGTCTGCTCAATGATTATAATTAAACTGCATAGTTGCAATCTAAACAACTACCTTCTCGACTAAAAAAGCCTCAAAAGTACATTATGTTGTCCAACAGCTGCAATATTTGTCAAACCGTGGAGGGTCCTCTGCTTGTTGCTGTATGTGGGCAAAGTAATACACAAGGGTGAAGGGTAAAGAGGCTGGACGAGTGCTTTTACAGGCAGAATATTGCACGGCTATCAGCCAATCAGATTTAAGAACAAGACATAACTGGTGTATAAATCTATATATACATAATTGAAGACAGAATTATTAGCCCTCCTGAATTATTACCCAATTTTTGTTTAATGGAGAGAAGATTTTTTTCAAAACATTTCGAAACATAATAGTTTTTTTAACTAATTTCTAATAGCAGATTTCTTTTATCTTTGCTATGATGACAGTACATAATATTGTACAAGAGGAAGAGCTCAGATGCAAAGCTGCTAAACGTCACTTCCGCCAAAAATGAGATATTGACATTGAGCGAATGCTTTAGGCATGTAGTACATGTTTAACAAATAATTTTGCTTCAAATCATCTAAATCGCAGCGTCAGCCCATTTAGAAATAACAGTTAGTTGGCAAAAGCCTCTAAACGCCACTTGTCTTTGACAACAAAAGACGCATCAAATCAAATCATGTTTCAATGTAGCAGCGCGCTTTTATGAGGAGATTGTTTTAATCAGATTCATATTTAAAATTTAAAACATGTAGTTTGATGAACTGCATGAGCCTGACTGACTGTCACTGCATGGCAAATGAAAATGTCCCTTACCTCAAAACTCTGCATTATAAAAAAAAAGAAAACATATTGTACAGTTGGAAGTGTAGCATGCATTCATAACATTTTTTTTTTTGCACAGCAACGCAACTTTGAATGAGTCTAATTTACTATACATTAAATGGCAACTCAATTTTTTATGAAAGGCGAAGTTAAACAAGATGCCGTTCTTATCACATTGATGCTATGACATGATATAAACAGAGGAGGCAAAAAAGAAATGTTACGATCAAGACCTTGAGTATGGTGAGGATGAACGAATGACAAGGTTAATAATATTGACCGTTGAATAATGAAAATTAAACCTGCTTTTATTCTAGCCAAAATAAAATAAATAAGACTTTCTCCAGAAGAAAAATTCTGTGATATTCCTTGCTCTTTTAAACATCATTTGGGAAATAATAATAATAATAATAATAATAATAATAATAATAATAATAATAATAATAATAATAATAATAATAATAATAATAATGATACTACTACTACTACTACTACTACTACTACTACTACTACTACTACTAGTAATAATAATAATAATAATAATAATTCACAAGAGGGCTAATAATTCAGACTACAACTGTATATATTATGTGTTTTCCCTAGTTGCCTAACATGGTTTCAGCTTAGACTTTCATTTTTTTACTATAATAACGTTTGCGTCTCTAAATCATCTCTCAGTGGGCTAAATCATGTATCAAAACATCTTTTTGAACATCATATCCTGTATATCTCTTATCTCATCCTTCTGTGTAATCTTTCCATGTCAGTTTCCGCCCTCCTTCACCTTATCGTTTAGTTTCATCAACATCTCCGAGGGTGTTTTCCTGACAGAAACTAATCTCATGAACTGTGAATCTCTCTCTCTTTCTCTGCTGCTGTTATTTGGATGTGGTGATGAAACACTGGCCTTGGTGAGGGCAGCTACTCGCTGTGCCAGTTCAGCCTCCACCTCGGGCAGAGTCTCTGCTTTTCTCATGGTCTGTTGCAGCCGCTGCTCCGCCAGCTCCAACAGCTCCTGCAGGTGTCGCACCTTCTCCTCGCTCTGATCAAACACACAAACACACAAAATAAGAGTGTACACACATCTAAAACAGACAGATTCAAGAAGATGCCAAATTGTTGCATGGAATACTGTTTCCGGGTACTCTTTTGAATACTGTCTTAATTAGTCTCGTATGACCGCTGTTTTTTCATATAGCACATTAAAATGAATCTTTTTCAAAGCCACTGTGTTCACTGAAGCCTCTGCTGCATATCAGACACAATATTATAACAATTAATAAAAGAGGAATGACTGTCTGGTCATTTAAGAACAGGCGTGGATGTAAACATAACAATAATATAATAATATAATAATATAAAATATATTAGGAACCACACAAGATTACAAAATACTCACAACATATGGAAAGAAACATGCTATATGCATGGAAAGGAAGCACAGATATGATGAGTTATGATGAGAAACCACCAGTACACATACACACACACACACACACACACACACACACACACACACACACACACACTACAATATTGTTCAAAAGTTTGTAATTACTAAGATTTCTAGTAAGAATGCTCTTATGCTCACAAAGGCTTCATTAATTGCTAAAAATACTGTAAAAGCAGCAATGCTATATTTAAAATAAATTCTTATTAATGTTATCAATGAATATTAGTTAATAAAAAAATATAATTAACAAATCACAGATTTGTGATTTCATTTAATAAGTCAAGATGCTTCATAGTACCTTGATCAGTTGTTATCAGGAAATAGCATACCTTGTAATGTCACGATTGAGCAATCAGAATCAAGTAGAGCTGTGTATTAGGCTTGGGTGGTAATACAGTGATATGGTATACCGCGGGATCAAAAAATTGCAATTGTATCAGTTTTAATATTGTTTTATCATCATAAAAAACAACGCATTTACATAGGAGACAAGGATTAAATATTAAATACAATTTAATTAATGCCTAAAAATGTGTATGTGTGATTGTCATCACAGGACAGCGTGGAGGAAAAAGAGAGAAGTGAGGAAAGATGGCGAGTAGAGCACCAAGTGACCTGTTCTCAAAAAAGAACACAACCTCTGCAGTTTGGCAGTATTTCGGGTTTCGGCCGAACGAGAAGGGAGACGTGGTAAATATGGACAAGGCGATTTGCAAATTGTGCAACAAACAGGTGACCATATACCTAAGGTTGCAAACATTATTCAGCTCTGAATAGTTCAGGCACAAGCCAACAGTTTGGTGACACTGTCTGGGTCATTCATCATAATGTTTTATTATTACAAGGTAAAATAGGGAGGAGGTTTGACTGTATCAAAATTTGGATACCGCCCAAGCCTACTGTGTAATAAATAATATTATAAAATACTTTATCCTTTAGAGGCCTATTTTTTTTTAAGTTTTTCTTTTCTATTCTATTCTATTCTATTCTATTCTATTCTTATATTTTGTGAAAATGTGAACTTTTTTATATTTTTGTTTCTTATAAATTCTTGAAATATCGTTTAAACATAAGTTTGAATGTTTTTACTTTCACTTTTCACTGACTCCTTGCATACATATAGCATAAAATAAATCTATGTTTTACCAAAAAAATATTTATATCTTACCTACTTACTAACTTTTAAACATTGGCTTACATGCCTGTAAAATCTAAATGATGTAATGCAGCATTACATAATCATTTGCTTAAACGGGGCTGTCGCCAATATCCCCATGGCCCAAAACAACATTTTATTGGTTGTGCATACTTTCCCCTGAGCCCAAAAAGTGGGCTAAGACCCAGAGCAATGTTTCTGGTTCTCCCCACTGACAACAGTCCAGCCTGGAGTACAAAAACCTCATGCTGTCTAAACAAGAGCAGATGTCTTGATTTATCTTCCTCTTCTGAGATATTTATACCTCACTGGATTCCAAACAAACACTCTGTCCAAACTGGCACCAACATCAATGCAGCTGGGAATCCTTTGCATGTCTGCGTGTTGTAGTGGACAAAGTATGTCCCTTTTGAAATTATGCAAAATAATGTGTCTCCAGAATGTGTCTGCGATGTTTCAGCTAAAAAAACACACAGATCATTTATTATTGCTTGTCAAATGTACCCCCTATTTAGGCATGAGCAGAAACACACCTATTTGTGTGTGTCTCTTTAAATGCAAATGAGCTGCTGCTTTCAGGAAGAGGGTGGAGCCTTTATACTCCATTCTGACACTCCGGAAACAACAAAACAAGCCAAAATGTCAGAAATGACCAGTAGTAAAATACACCCTTACAAAATACATAAAAAAATACAACACCTGCATATACAGTGCATAATACATGTGTTTATAGGAATTACGCTAATATTGTTAGTTTTCGGGATAAATCTAATTACTTTGGTCTCTGTGAATGCAGTCAATAAAATATGATAACTCTAGCCATGTTAACCAAATAGTGTGCATACAAGCACATTCAGAAAAGAAAATTTGAAAATATTCTCAAAATACATACTGACCATTTTTCAGGGAGGATCGAGAATTAAGTCATACCTGCCATCATTTGTCCTTGAAAATCCAGGAGATCGGGGTGGTGGGGGAGGGGGGTGGGTTGTTGTGGGGGGCTGAGGTGTCTAAACAACACTGTTGACAACCGGGTACTGTGTACTGTGGTGTTAGTAACTGTACTATGAACCGCATTTCGGGCGGCCCCTGTGATCGGATACTATACCGAAGCTGGCGACCTGGGTGTTTTACAGACTGTACCAAAAAACTGAGCACTGGGGGAGTTGGGGGCTGATGGTAAAATTATGGGAGTTTTCTGGGAGAAATAACAATGGGTGGGTGGCAAGAGATGGGTCTGAAATATGGGAGACTCCCGGGAAAAACGGGAGTATTGGCAGGTATGAATTAAGTCCTGGTATCAACCTGTAAAAAATATGAGTAAATTATCAGTTTTCTGTATTTGTTGATTTATGTTTATTTTTATTATTATTTGTCGCCATTTATTGATGCTTTTGAATTGCATTATGGGACCTTGATCTTTCTTCCACCATTTTTAACCCTGACAAGTTGAAAAAGTGACTTTTATTAACACTTTTAATAGTTTAAAGTGATATATTGTCTGGGTTGGTGTTGTATATACGATACAATAACTTGTAATAAACTGCCAGTGCATCTTCTTTTATTTTATATTACTTATTTCTCTATCTATTATTTCTTAATTATATTATTTTCAAACAACTACAATGTCAATAAAAGTCCCTTTGTTAAAATGAGTTGAATTTTCAACAAAAGTTTCGAATCAAAGGTTGACAGAGCAGAGATTCCTTAGAGGTCCCATAATGCATTTCATCCCTGTAAATAAACGGAAAACACTTGTGGATCACTGTAGCGAGTGAGGCAGGGCTGAGAGCCGTGAGGGCGTATGGAGAAGCCCTGGAAGCTAAAAGTAGGAGAGTAGCAGTGCTGGACGAGAAAAGAAAGGCCTGGACTTCTTATGTTTTGCTTTTGGTTTTAGTTTGACGGCAGTCTCTGTAAGGAGCTGCTGTCTGTTTGTTTTATTTTTTCATTATTAAATCATTTAAAGATAAAATAAAATAAAATAAAATAAAATAAAATAAAATAAAATAAAATAAAATAAAATAAAATAAAATTAAATTAAATTAAATTAAATTAAATTAAATTAAATTAAATTAAAGACTCAAGGCAGGTTATGCGACCAGGTGTCCTCACGGCTCTCAGCCCCACCTCACTTGCCACAATCACAAAACATGGAAACTTGGATATTTTTCACAGTGTAGCATTGAGCTAGTACAGTATATAGTAAGTAGAAATATTCGCCTTCTGCAGATATGGCACAATACTGTTTAATAAAATCCCCTTTCTACATAACAAGAGGAGGAAAATCTGAATGGCACTTTTACCACATGGTTACAAAAAAAGAATTACCTAAAAAAGTTTCTATTTTCCGTGTTGGAAGATGCACATGAAACCCAATTATAGAACGTAATCGTGGAAAAAGTCATATTTTTCATGATATGTCCCCATTAAAACAGTCTGAGCATTGCCTGCTTCCTCCCAGCATGCCTCTTCTCAGCGTGCTGAAGGATTCCAGCATGAGTCTGCTGCTTTAGGGCTAATTAAACCCCCTCTGACAAACACACACCCTTCACATGCACTGGCACAGATGGAGTTTGACATCATCACATCACAACTGCATTATGGGACATCAACCAGCGATGACCTATGGAAATCGCATCCGAATCAAACTTCAGATCATCTCACCCGGGCCTGATTTAAGGGTTGGCATACCTGTCGGTAAAGAGAGTCCTTGGTGGCCAGCTCGTTCTCCAGCTTGTCGTTCAGGTCATGGATGGAGGTTGTTTCTCTTTGGGCGGCCAGGTAGCGCTTTTCTAACGTTGTGATTCGCTCCTCCATGTCCTCCTTCTGTGCCATCGCCTGTCAAACAGGCACATAGTAAGAGAAAACTAACATCCTGAGAAGTTTGGAAGCATTTGTTAGAGTAATATTTGGAAAATCCTTTTTTTTCTCTCTCTCAGAGTCTGTCTACTTTCTGAACGCACCTTATTGATCATACTGCAAACAATTCCCCTATGCATGTTTCATTTCTCCTTTATTTTTATTAAAGTAAAAAAGGCACTTTGCCAGATATCCAAAATATAACTTTATTGATGTGTGATGATCAGACCCACACAGAATCTGCACACGTAGAAATCCACTGATTTTTTGCCCATTATTGAGTCTATTTATATACTGTACTTGTGTAAATGTGTGTAAATTTATATTTATTCAGTTTTTAAATTAATTTCAGTAATATTAGTGACTAATATGAAGGTGTTCATTTGATTTATTTACAATACAGTTTTTAAAGCAATATGTTCTGTCTTTTAGTAGATATATTATATGAGAGATATGCTTTTTTTACCAAATAAGTGGATCTAGATCAGGGATGTCCAAACTCAGTCCTGGAGGGCCTGGAGGGCTACATATTTTAGTTCCAACCCCAATTAAAACACCTGAAACCAGCTAATCAAGTTTTTTCTAGGTAAACTTGAAACTCTCAGGCAGGTGTGTTGGAGGAAGTTGGAGCTAAATTATGCAGGACACCAGCTCTTCAGGACCGAGATTGGACACCCCTGATCTAGATGGATGGATGGTTGCATTGTAAACATTAAATAAAAGTTTAAAAAGCTTTTTTTTCCCAGATATTACATTTTTAGTTATGATACCGCATATCATATATATATAATTTTGTAAAAAAAAAAAAACTGCAGATATATATATATCTGCAGGTTTTTTTTTTACAAAATTCTCAGCAAAAATAGCAAAAAATGTCTGCAGATTCTGTCTGGCCCTAGTGATGACACATCAATAAAGAGTTTTTGGTGCTTTATCTTTTGTTTATCTTAATTTTTTTTTTTTTAAATAAATTATGTAGGTAGGATAATTGGTTATACCCACTACAATATAGCAATTTATGTTACATTGGGATTTAACTAAAAACAACAATAGTATTCATACATGATTAGTTCACATTAAAATGTAACTTCTGTTATCAATTGTTCACAGAACCAATATGAATTTATTTTTGGCAAGAAAAAAAAGAGAACACTAAAAGTGGGAGAAATAATGAATTCTAATCAAGCCCCAAATATGACAAAAGTACAAAAAAGTACTATATTATAAAAGTAGTCTGCTGGATTAAGGTAGTTTTATAGTTTTACATGAGGAAAATATTCAATAGGGTATATGCACAGATAGTGTTTTTCCCCTACTAATAAACCTCCGGTGAAAGGTTAATGTGACTTTTAGTTTCATAAGGTTTCTTTTACAGCATTGATATTGTAATGTAATTAAAATATAATTAGTTAATTTAGTTATACAAGTGTAAAACGAGATAAAAAGCCATTTAAATGCCAGCAATGGCAGTAGCAGCAGGCTAGCGCAGAAACTCCATTGAAAATACTGGGGTAAAATAATTTTCATATTTTAAAGACATGGGAAATGGAAATTATTGCAGTGCTTCTTATACATTCCGAGGCCCACTTTATATTGTATATAAATCAGGCAGTGAAAATCACTGATATCACTGAAAACAGACCTTAAATCATTGGTCCTATTTCTGAAGGGCTGCGGCTTTGCACAGTTTTGTTCCAACCCTAGTCAAACAGCTGCTCCACTTAAGAAAGTACTGGTTTGCAAGATAAATGAATATAACTATACCTTTTAATATCCCCAAAATTCAGACCTTCTGAAGGAATGACTCACAACCTTCTATCTCTCAGCGAGCATAAAGCAGAGCTGAGAAAATGTCCTCTCTGCCTGAGACGAGCCCTCATCCCTGTGTCCCCATTCTGTCCCTTTCCTCTCTCCCCAATCAGTCTAACCTCGCGTATGTCCCTCTGGTGTTTGGTGCTCAGCTCCTCGCTCTTCAGCAGGTCTTTGCGAGCCGTAGCCAGTTCCGTCTCCAACTCAGACATGCGATTGGTCAGGCCGCCGATCCGCTCTCTGTTTTGGGCTAGCTCTTTATTGGCCTTATCCAGCAGTTCCTGAAGCTCCAGGCACCTGCTGGTATCATCATGGGCATCGATGGAGCCATTGGGAAGCCTCTGTTGCAAACACAAAGTATGTTAGTGATGCGATGGAGAGCTGGTTGATGACTATAAAGCTCGTTTATCGGTCCCTTGATTTCTACTTAGGGTTTGGGATGCCAAAATAAGCTTTCAGAGAGGCATAATATGCTGAGTCAGAGTCTGAAGAAACACGGTCAGCAAGTTAAGCAGCTTCACTGCAATTATGGCCTCAGGAGTTCAGAGGTTCTCTCGCATGCATCACATCGTGACTGTGCATTTAATTCATCTCCTTATGCAGTTCAGCAAATTAAAAGCTACCGGCTAGTCAATTTGGAGCCCTGGAACTTGAAGTTCCTCTGCATATCATTGGTTTATTATTGGTAGGGTGGTATAGCAAGTAGCTAAACCATGATGGTAACTCAACCTAAAATCCCTCAAATCAAAGTTTCAGAGAAATGTTATCATGTATAAACATCAAAATGACATGATTTTTAGAAAGATGGCAGCATCATTGTTATTTTATCATAGAGATCAAGTATTAAAGTACCCCAAAATCTTAATAATCTTTCAAATGTTGCAGGTTTTTTACCAACTTTTCTTTTGGAATCTTAATCTTTAAGGCCCTATATGGTATTTTCCAGAGTTATAGAGTTTACTGAGGTAATTTTTTTATTCTATTCATTTACAGTCAAAATGTGGGTTAAATGTGGGTCACCTTAGTGTTGAAATATAATTTTTTTTCAGCTTTCAGATTTCAGCTGCTGTCTGGGTTTGCACTACCTTTCTTCACCTCCCTTTCTTCATGTGTTCAATACTTTTTCCCTGTGTCATTTCATTTTATTACACATAACTTAATTTGTAAACTAATTCGTTTTCTTTTCATATATGTATTTCTTTGGTTGTTATCACCATCTGGTGAAAATTTTAAGTTAACAGCACTTTAGAAACACGTTTTCTGAAAAACTTGTTGATATGTTGGCAACGCATTTTCCCCACTGTACTGTATATGCACATGTATGTATTTATTATGCACATATAAATGCACACACATTCACATATATACTTTAAAACATCTACAGTGCAAATATATTATCATTCATATATTATTTTATGTATAACATTTTAGATATAAATATAATTAAATGTATTTCTGAACATGTACATACACATATACTGTGTGTATTTATATATATACCAAATAAATATACACATATAGTCACAATTATGTAAAAGCAAACTTTTATTTAGTATGCAATTAATGTAAATTAATCAATCGTTAAACAGTACAAATAGTTGGATTTTTATTTTCAATGATTCAACACTTTGCAAATAGCCAAAATTTTACTTTCAGATTTTTTGCATAACTGTAACTGAATCAAACACATACTCTACGATGATATAAGCAGATATAAAAGCATGTTCAATATTGACCAGCTAAGCCACACCTAGTTTAGTCAACTAGCCTTACACATGCTTATTCATACAAAAATATACAACCAGGGTAAGATGTATATCTCCCCCCACAAAACTATCTATTTCTTGAAACCGAAACATCTTGTTTGGGGCTGACAGCAGAATTCCACTGAGATAAATCTAATGAGGCCATTTTTACATGGCTGTCTAAAGTGAGAGGGGTTTGCTTGGTTGGTTGTGCTTGGTTGGCTCTGTGTCACTACAGTAAAGCTGAGACAGGGACTTTTAAAGAGTTCTGTCTGAAGTGTTTTTACACATATGTGTTTGTGGATGTCTTTAAGCTGAATTACATGCTGTTAATTAAATAATTCTTCAGAGTAGCTCCACATTCAGAAGCTTGGCAGGCAGTTTGACAAAAACAAGTCATTTACAAGTTCTTGTTTCTCTGATTGTAGATGTTTTAAATGTTTCTCAGAACATTTAACCCTTATATTTACATTTGCAGTTGCTAAATATACTATATACTGTATAAGCTTAATATAGTTCCAACTCCTGTTTTAATTTAAATAATGATAATTACTTTCTAATCAAACCATCTGACATTTATCAACAGGCAATTTATATATCCTTCAAATGTTTTTTCCTTTTCTTTCTTTTTTAATGGAAGTGCAAGTATCCATCGCTTAACAATGTATATGCTGAGATCTCTGACTTCCTTAGCCTTGTACATTTTTTTTTTATCTCTAACTTTGCTTTAAGTATTTGATGAGCCATGAACCTCAGGGACAATCAGCCATAATCCTGCTCTCCAGAGAGACTTTAGCTCTCCAGAGAAACACACAGTCTGGAGCATGGCTGTTTCTGTCTACACTCCATCCAGTTCTGTATAACTCAGAGTTTATCACACAACCAGTTTAAAGTCAAAAAAATAATCTAAATTCATTCTGACAAAATCCATAATACAGTTGAAGTCAGAATTATTAGCTCCCTTTTGAATTTTTTTCTTGTTTAAATATTTGCCAAATGATGTTTAACAGAGCAAAGAAATTTTCACAGTATGTCTGATAATGTTTTTTTAGAAGAAAGTCTTATTTGTTTTATTTCGGCTAAAATAAAAGCAGTTTTTTATTAAAAAAAAAAACATTTTAAGGTCAATATTATTAGCCCCTTTAAGCTATAACACAACAAACACAGAACAAACCATCGTTATACAATAACTTGCCTAATTACCCTAACCTGCCTAGTTAACCTAATTAATCTAGTTAAGCCTTTAAATGTCAGTGTTTTGTAGGTCAGTGTTTTGTAGGTTGATAGGTGACCATCAACCATTTTGTTTAAGGATGACAAGCTGACAAAACATTGTTGTCACTCTGATACAAGTTTTATTTATCACGCACTGCAGTGTTTTGGGTGACGCAGTGGCGCAGTAGGTAGTCGCTGGTTCGAGCCTCGGCTGGGTCAGTTGGCGTTTCTGTGTGGAGTTTGCATGTTCTCCCTGCGCTCGCGTGGGTTTCCTCTGGGTACTCCAGTTTCCCCCACAGTCCAAAGACATGCTGTACAGGTGAATTGGATAGGTTAAATTATCTGTAGTGTATGACTGTGAATTAGTGTGTGTGGATGTTTCTTAGAGATGGGTTGCGGCTGAAAGGGCATCCGCTGCATAAAAACGTGCTGGATAAGTTGGCGGTTCATTCCGCTGTGGCGACCCCAGATTAATAAAGGGACTAAGCCGAAAGAAAATGAATGAATGAATGAATGCAGTGTTTTGATGGTAATAATTAATAGTCTACTAATTAGAAGATAATTAGTCTACCGAAATGTGTATATACCATACAAGCTGAAACTGATCGGTCAGTTCTTGTCACATGACTCACAGTGCACTCGCGGGCATCTGGAAGGCCCAAATGCATCATACCACATTACGCGTGCAAGCCACGCACCAGCATTGGAAATAACAAACTTGTGCAAACTCTAGAAAAGACAAGATCTCCAGCATTTATGATCTCCAGCAGTTGCGGATCTATTTCTTGGCAGTTCGCGGGTCCTTCACAGGGACTTTTCCCCTTAGCAAAGAAACTTTCCAAAGACGTCTGTTTCTTTCTCATTTTGCTGCTTGTGGGTTCAATTTGGGCGCTCAAGTGACCGAGATGTAAGTGAGAAAATACGGTTCAAAATAAAAGATTTTTTAAAATAAAAGATTGTTCAAACTGAACGAATGATTTCTTGTGCGGCCCAGTACCAATTGATCCACAACCGGTAGCAGTCCGTGGCCTGGTGTTTGAGGACCACTGCTCTGTATCATAGGTACAACAATGTACATAGTAAGCTACTGAGCCAACTGATCAGGCCAAAAAGTTGTCCATATAGAGATAAATACAGTGGTTTAGGGCTGTGTTTCTCAACCACATTCCTGGAGGTCCACCAACGCTGCATGTTTTGGATGTCTCCTTTGTCTGTCACACCCATAACAGGTCTTTCAGTCTCTGCTAATGAGCTGATGATCTGAATTAGGTGTGTTTGGTTAAGGAAACATAGAATATGTGCAGAACTGGTAGTCCTCCAGCAACGTGGTTGAGAGACACTGCTTTAAGCAAATGTATTGAAATCTTAGACACCATAAAGGTATTTCGTGGTAATAATTTGGTGTTGTGCAAAGAGCTGAATGAAAATAATCCTGTATTTGTCAAAAATATGTCCCTGTAATCATCATTAGTGTTAAAAAGAACAAATGTTTTTGGCCTCATACTGACCCGTAGCACTCATTTAACCTCTAAACTGCAGTCAAACATATGTTGAAGTGAAGTTCCCACAAAAATGCAGGCTGAAGCAAGTACAGTATTTCCAATGAGCCTGTGTTGAAATGAAACAGGGTTTGCCAGATAATTAAGGCATTTACCACCAGGTGCCAGATTAACACCAAAAACTGAGGAATTTGAAAGTGTTTTAATTAGTGCTTATAATCAAATATCTCACTAGAATATTTTATTCTGTACTTGAAAATATATGTAACTCAAGAAAAAAAAAAATGTTTAAATAAAAACTGTTATTTTTTTCTCCTGGATAACATTAGATCTAATCAGTGACATCAAAATGTAGGAAATTGTACGTTGTTCTCTAAATTGTCATTCCACTATAAAAATAACAACCATAAAAAAGGATTCAAACCTCAATAATTTTAAAGAGAGAAAAAAAAAAGATTCCTTAGTCCACACTTTCTCCTTACTACTTAAATACATGACAGTAATGATCTAAAATAAAACCAGAAAGCCAGAGCACGAGTGACACCTGGAGAAGCTCTATTATTAAATTGCAAAAATAAGAGACAGTGAATCACATGCTGTGAAGAATCAAACAGTCAGCAGGGAAATGTTCTTCCTCATTAAGAGGGGCAACATTTTAGCTACCTTTTCAGAGTCAGAAACCTTTCGTAAAAAGCCGACTGACAACACTGACTGTCTGACAATCAACAAAATTGGAGAAAATTATGCTAAATCCGCTCTTTACAGACTCCCTGCAAATGAAATTGAAGTTTTATAATGGAGTCGGTTTTCAGAACTTCATACTAGCATACTACTTGGTTATGAGTGTTGTTTTTACTACTGCACATGCAGAAATTGATTTCAAACCTTTTTTATTTCAAAGAATGTTTTAAATATCTTTATTTAATTAAACTGATGTAGAATAATCTCAAGGTCAGTCTTGAAATCGTTTTTGTTTTCGGTAATTAAACATTCATTAGACTACAGCTTCACATGCAACAATGGCAAGGAAAATGTACTTATAATTGACTTAATTTAAAAACAGAGCCATAGTTTGTTCAAGAATGAATTAAAGAAAACTGAATTGCCAAAAATACAGTAAATATAAACATTTAATCACTTAAATTACTAAATATGTCACGCGTAATATCCTGTTTCAATAGGAAATACATTGCAAACTGTGTTTATTAAGTCTATATTTAAAATTGTGATGAAACAAAAGTAGTTTCAGTTCATTTCTTCCATATTGTAACATACTGTATATCTGAATTTAATTAGACAAATGCATTTTTGTTTTAATGTATCATTTGTTGAATTTTGCATAGGGGTGTTAACTGGATAAATCAATACAGTCTGACATTTCATAAGAAGATTCACAACCTTTTGATTAAAAGCTACAGGTATGTTTAATATATACATAATAACATTAATTGGTTATTAAAAATGATATGGGGACTTTTCATTTCATGCTGACTTTAACAAAATACTTTTTACATGAAACCAGATGCTCCCAAACCAATTCTGTGCACTAATGAGCAAATCAATATTGCTTGTGTTGAAAAAAAAATCATACAACAGAAAATCAATCGATAGCATTTCAGATACATAAATAAAAGATGAGGTGATATTTAAACAATGAACCATGGGATCAAAGATTAAGAGCAATTTACAATTATCCTATTGACCAGACTCCTGTCGGCTGGCTGCATGCTAGAAGTGACTCACACTCGGAGACAGGAGACAATTTAGCAGCCTGTGCTCGAGGTTGAAGGGCAAAAGCACTTGGCGCATAATCAATGCTGTTTATTTCTCAGTAGTGAAAAAAATACCATCTGTGAGAGAAATATTAGAGCAGGAAAGATGCCTTCAATATAAACTGTTACATGGTTTAAACAATAATAAAACCAATTGGGATATACTGTTTTTATTCTCTTCAATTAGCCAGGTTAAAAACTCATTGAGACTAAAATCGCTTTTACAAGAGTGACCTGGCCAAGAAAGCAGCAACAAATAACATTTAAAATATATAAATAAATATATTAAACCTACATTACACAAAAAGGTCAAATTAAACATCACAGTCAGCTTTACAATGCTTTGCATATTTTTCTAAATGACAGCAGCATTATATTCAAACCCTATTTTTTTCTTAGCTCTGTTCGAACCCAGGGGACTTAAAAAATATAATAATAACAGATCATCAGAATGTCATTTGCAAAATCCATTTGAATTAGAAATAATTAAAGACATATAATTGAGTTAGACCACAAATAGACTTAAATAAAACAAAACCAAATAAAATTTCTGATATACAAAAATGGCAACACTGCCTTCTCATACAAAGTACTATTTCATGCTTAATAACTACAACCACTAATAAAATGCAAAGCACTATACAAAACAGTGAAGCTTTTTTAAAATAATGGCCTGATACAACAGATCACCATAGTCCAAAAGTTATAACAAGGTAGCCAATACACTGTACAAAATATTTCCTTGCTCTAAAAGAAAATAAAGATTTACTTCTGTAGCAAATCGCCAATTTGAGCATAAGTTTTGAGATATATATGATGCCTGGAAACTTAAAACTTAAATCATAATATATTTTTTTTCCTTGTAGGCATATAATATTAGAAAGATTACTTTAGAATTTGAAAAAAAAACATTTAACTAGTTTGTCAAGGTTTAAAACCAGTTTTAGTAGACATAAATTGGGGTTGAAGACTGTAAATAACACTTGACTTGTAAAGCTGAGGCTTAGCAATAAATAACAGTGTCACATGCATTCAAATTGTACTTAGCGTTTGGAATGTTATCGCATAAATTATTTATATACAAGCAAAATAAATAGGTCCCGGGACAGACCCTTGAGGGAGACCTTTATAACACTATGCTCTTCAAATTTTAAAGAATCTACTGTAACTAATCTGAGAATCCTTGTAGCAAACTTATGTGTGTGTTGTTTTAAGAAAACAACCTTTTATTTGTCTTGTGTTTTATTTATTTTTTGTTTATATTCATTTATTATTCATTTAATTATTTTATTTAATCATATGATCATTAGTCATTTATATAATTATCATTTTATTGATTATTACTTAATTATTTGATTACTATTAATGATTATTATGTCTCATTTTAATATGTTTTATATTTATTATTATTTTATTTTGCCATATTGTTATAATCTTAAGATTCAAACAATACTTGTTTTCATGAGTAAGAGATAAGACATTTTTTATGTTTATTTTATTGTCTCTGGACAATGTTGTGAAGCTGTAGTTTTCCATTGCTGTTGCTTGCGGTACAATGACAATTGTTCGATTTATCCTGGTCAGACAAAGACTCTCTGGCTTCCTCAGTCAACACCTAGGAGATTGTTAATTCAGTTGAATATTGGTCAAAAAGTTTGGGTATTGGGCGATCCACTGGTTTGTTGTCTGGATACCCAGAGAAACAGACATTTTCTGACTGGATCTGGCATCTGGGGCTAGATGCTAGAACTTATTTATCTAGCATGAAGAGTGTGATCTAATAAAGTTTTTAAAATATGTAAGTCTCTTGTACCATACAGAATAAAAAAGTCATATAATGAGATATTATTACAATGGTAATAAACTGTTCTGTATTTAAAAAATATTTTATACTATTTCTTATATAATTTATTGCATGGAAAAGCTAAATTTTCGAGAAGGGTCAGGCTGCTAAATGAGTGCACAGCTAAAACATACAGACTCAGACATGCATGCTTTTAATATGTACACCTAACATCGCCCTTACCCATTAAAGTGACATCACTAGCTCTGTTGAGTGCATGTGTCTGAGAGTGCATGTCTGACACAATTGAAATTTTCAGCATCAATAGCCAAGTCTACAGTGTCTTTTTTGCACATTGATATTAATTTAACTTTATGCATCTAAACAGAGTACCTTCCATGTAGGTTTAGAACTGTCCATCCTGTCCACAGCATCCCCATCTGATCGTCCATCCTTTCTCTGTCTCAACATCACCACCTACATCAACAAAACCACACCAAAACAATCCCTTCATCAATATTTTACAAGTGGTTAAGCAACCTAGAGCACAACATTAAATGTGGCATAACACATAATTACAGTTCGCAAAGAACATGCAACGAGACTGTTCTCCATTTTTCCCCCCAATTGCGCATAATGAAGATGAACATTTTGGGTGATAGTGGGATATAATTGTGTTCCTTTTAATAGCATTTGACTGCTGTTTCTGTCTTTTTAAGGCAGGCTAGAAGTCTTGCGGCAGATAAGATTACACAAACTACCCATTTTAAAGAATTAACTTATTGTTGTGCTTAAAAGCCACATGTTATTAGGGTATTAATGAAATAGCACTAAGCCATTTGCATTTGAATCCATGCATATCAGGCCCGGTGAATGTGAAAATTGGAGGAAGACAATTAAAATATGTACACATTCATTTGCATGCCCGTATTTGGATGAAGGGATCTGATTTACATTTTTGCAAAGCGCTCTTTATTACAGCTCGTTTGTATTAAAGTATTAGAGGAGGCTGGCGAGACTGATTTCATAATATATGCTTCAAAACTGACTGCTGCATTAGTGCAGCATTCAACACAGCTCCAAAACAGACTGAACATTATTATAGATAACATTTTTATGCCTAAAAAGTGATAAAATTAAGTAGTGATAAAACAAAGTACCACACAACTGAAAGTGATATCAGCATGTGAGCATAATCGCAAATGTGATGATCACAGTTCACCAAACAACTGCTGTACGCTACCTGACAAAAGTCTTGACATCAATCCCAGATGTAAGAGCAACAATTAATAACTTAACTTCTAGTTGATCATTTGGGAAAGTGGCAGAAGGTAGATTTTTTTGACGAATCATCTGTTGAACTGCATCTCTACTGCAGAAGAGCCTAAATACTGCAAAATACCTATTGGAACCCTTATGGACCCAAGATTCCCATAGAAATCAGTCAAGTTTGGTGAAGGAAAAATCATGGTTTGGGGTTATATTCAGTATGGGGGTGTGCTAGAGATCTGCAAAGTGCTAACATCAACAGCCTGAGGTATCAAAACATTTGTGCTGCCCATTACATTACAAACCACAGAAGAGGGCAGATTCTTCCGCAGGATAGCACTCCTCATACTTCAGCCTCCACATCAAAGTTCCTGAATGCAAAAAAGATAAAGGTGCTCCAGGATTGGCCAGCCCAGTCACCAGTAATGAACATTATTAAGCATGTCTGGGGTAAGATGAAAGAGGAGGCATTGAAGATGAATCCAAAGAATCCTGATGAACTCTGGGAGTTCTGCAAGAACACTGACTTTGCCATTCCAGATGACTTTATTAATAAGTTATTTGAGTCATTGCAGAGATGACTTTTGTGTAAGCAAAGTCAAACCTTACTGTCCTAATTAAATAATTGAAAATCAAGGCATGATTATATTCTATTTTGGTAAAATAAGTGTAATCTAGAGGCCTTTGCCTTTCATATAAGCCACTTCTGATACCAAATGATCAACTAGTATCAAGTTATTGTTTGTGGTTCCTAAAACTTGAATAGGCAACAAGACGTTTGTCAGGTAGTGTACATTTTAGATACAAAAATGTCTTTTTTTTTTGTTTCGCTGATGAAAATAAAAGGAGTAGAAGTGAGTCTTGAAGGAGCATAAATGTTTACTATTTCATTTTTATATATGTAGCTTTTGCAAACTTTGGCAACATCTAGAATGATTCTAAATTTTGGCTGTCTCAGCTTATTCAATTTCAGTTTGTCAACTAATATATAAGATTTTGGTAGGCTTACTATTTACATGTGTGTTCCATGAAAGCTGAAACAATCAATCAAAACTGTCAATCTGAAAAGTCTGATTCATCCAAGTGAGCCGATTCAACCTCATTGGTCACTGTTTTAATACAGAATGTAGTATGGGAGAGTCTGATACATTCTACTGATTCAAACCATACGGACATCACTAGTCATTCTAATTCATTTCAGTGAATTAATTTGTCAACTGCTTCTCATTCATACCAGCTAACAGTAAGGTTCATTCCAATCAATTGCTATGTATTGATGAAAATTGTGATTCATTTAATTTGTTCATATAAACTTGCATTGAAAATTCTGATTAAAGTTGTTTTACTAAAACAGCTTGTGTAAAACTGTTTGCTGATTTAAATCTATGATGTACAATGTTTTGACCAGTTACGTTCACATGATTAGATGCTTCATGTTAAATATATAGAATAATAATATAAATTTACCTGTTTAATTTTGTTTGATCACTAGTGCATCCATTCATTCAAAAACTTACACCGGAAAGTCTAATTGAAGTTATTTGTTTCATTTAAACGCTTGTGTAAAATTATTTCCAGATTTGAAGATTGAATGTAAAATGCAATTAGAGATTGCAATTAGAGATACAATTAGAGACTAGAGATTTAGGGCCCTATTTTAACGATCTAGGCACAAAGTCCAATGCGCAGGGTGAAAAAGCATTAAGGGCAAGTCAAAATCTACTTTTGCTATTTTAAGGACGAAAAATTCCGCTTTGGTTTAAAGTTATAGTTATATAACCTAAAGTTATAGGTGTGTTTTAAGAATAAGCTAATCAGAGTCTCATCTCCCGTTCCCTTTAAGAGTCAGTTGCATCGCACCATAGTGCATTTGCTATTTACATGGCTTTGTAAGTTAAACAACTGAGTGATTCACCAGCGAGAAAACAGTTAAACAGAGCATTTGCAGCGTGAGAGAATAAGCCTCCTCATTCTTTACTTTCACTTTCACTCTCTTCCGTGGATAAGGAAAGGTGTTGTACGCACAGACATCCATTAGCCTACATAATTAATTTTGTTTGTTAAGCGCAAAGATTTGTTTCAAAACTATTTCTGAATTCAGTTCTAATTTCCAGCAAACTAATAAATGAACAGTAATAATGAAGTGTGGTCCAAAAACGGAGTTATTTCCAAGTACACATGCTATGGCCCATATGGTTTAAAACCTGACAGGTGGGCAAATCTAAGCGTGTTTTTAATAAAACAGATATAAATATGCATATAATAAATAATACTGCTAATAATAATAATAATAATAATAATAACATTTTACAAAAGCAAATTGTCATGAATAAACTGAAAAAGCCCCCTGAGATGAAAAAGGCATGAAAGCAGTGTTTTTTATATTTATGTAGAAATTAATAATTTTTGTAACATTTTAATCCTTTAATTCATTTTTATTTGTAAAGATATTTGCACATTGCTGTACATCCTGTGTGTATTAAGCAATGGTTAATGCGCTGGACTTTAGACCTCCTCTTAGCTGGTCTATTGAGCAGTCTATTTTAGTTTCTCAAAAAAGCAATGCGCAAGCAATGCGTCTTAACACACCTCCTTTTTTAGACCAGAATGCCTATGGGCACACATACAGGATGAGCGCAAATGCATTTGCTATTTAAACAGCAAGGTGAAAAACGTCAAATCGACACTTGCGTCAAGCTGAAACTAGCAAACAACATTTGCGTCACACCTTGCGCCGCCTTGATTGCATGATAGGGCCCTTAGTGTTCAAAATATAAAGCATAATATTATAAATGTACCTGTTTAATAATAAAATCGCTTAAACCCCTTTAAGCCTTTTTTTGCTAGCAAAAGTGCAGTGATTAAATTATATAACCTGATAGCTACAGTACATGTTTATTTATTTAGGGTTATTTTACCTAAAAATTATAATTGTGTCATCATTTTTTACAATTAAGATAATATTTTAAAGAATGTTGTCAATCACACAGCTGATGGTAAACTAAAAGCATAGCAATGTGCAGTAGATAAAGTAGATAAAACTGTTCTATTCAAACCAGTATCCACGGCTATGCTAATTAATAAAAACTATTTGTAATTTGAACCATTGAACATTACAATAAAAATGACCACACCCACCCATAGGCTAAAAATAAGATGGACAGCTTATATTATCATTATGAATTATGATTAGCTTGTACGGTAGCAAAGTAGATTCCTTAACACTGGTGATTCTTTGTTCCATTTGCAGCAGTACTGTAGGTCCTGTTTGTACTGAGACAGCATAAAATCCTCCTGCTGGTCTGAACGCAGCATCATGACACCCAGAGGCCACCTCTCATCCCTCTAATCTGCCTCTGCAGTGCATCCTGCAGCCAAACACTATTCTTATTCAAAGAAAAAAAAATCAATTTTTCACATGATGAATGACCTGTACTAGACAGTTATGAATGATATGAAGATTTATTCATTGGGCAAATGCAATAATCTTGTTAGCAGTTGTTTTATTTAATATATTTGTCACTACAGAGTCAGTATTTATTTCCCTCTTGACAATTTAAATAAGTTAGTTGAGCAATTTTACCAATTACAAAAAAAATCTGCATTTTAGAACCCAAAGATGGCATTCTACAAAACTGCTGTAAAAATAATAATAAAATAATAATGTATAATAATAATAATAAAAATATATGGTACCTGGTACTGTACCTGAAGTTACTGGGATTAAAACAATGTGCAAAAAGAGATTATTTATTAACGATCCATCTTTGTTCATCTTGAGTGACCTACGGCTGACCTTTTGGGTATTAACCCTTCACTTGTTTAAAACCTATTTGAGATTCTTTCTTCTGTTGAAGACACAAAATAAGTTTTTTTTTAAAATGTTGACTTTCACACTAATTGTTTTCCTACTATGGAAGTCAATGGGTCCCAGCAACCAGCATTCTTCAAAATATCTTCTTTCATGTTCATGAATGTGATTAAATGATGAGATAATTAAGATTTTTGCGTGAACTATCCCTTTAATGCTGCATCTGCTCAAGCAATGTTCCTGAAGGTTCAAGTTTGGTCACACCAATTTTCTAAAATATTTTTGCAAATATATTTTATTTCATTAGAAAATCTCCAATACTTAACATTTGACTGATGGTAGCAAAAAACAAAAATGAATGGTACAATCTTCTAAGTTCTATGCATGTGAAAAACCATTCCAAACATTCCAACAATATAAGATAATTAATTTTGTGTTCAATGGTTTATGGAATGATTTTAGGACAATGTTGTGCTTTTGGCACTGATTACAATTAAACACATATACTAATTATCACAAGCTATACAAACAAAATACATAGAAAAGGAGTGAGGTGAGTAATTGTGTTGTCAATGCATTTTTTTCGTATCAGCATAAATCTATAGTATGTCAAGTGCATTTGCTTTGCTTGAACCCTCAGTGGCGTGTGAGTGATGGAAACAGACAGCGGGCATTTCCTGCATAGGTTGACAGAAGGGGGCAGGTGCTCACTGGACAGATGTTAATGAGATCAGCAAATCCACACCAGTGCATGTGCATGCCTAAACACACACACACACACACACACACACACACACACACACACACACACAATACATGCACAAAAGAGCTGTACCTCCTGAGTGGCAACTGACAGCTGTCCTTCTAATGTAGTCACCCTTTCAAGAGCCACACGCAACCTTTCACGCACCTGTGCGAATGAGAAACAAGAGACTTTAATGGTCAAATGAACACGTGCCAACTAAGTTACGTTGGTTTTCATTCCGTTTTAACAACCATATTTATGTCAGGGTTATTATCATGTAAAAACATGTAACATTTTCAATCACATGATTCTAGTGATGCGCAAAATTCAGATGGAGGGCAGGAAGTAAAAAAATTGATAGGAGAAATAGAGGAAAGTCCGTATTTTTGCAATTTATACCATTTTTCAAAAGAGATATAAATAGAAAATAACCACATACGTTGGGCATGATCCGTATATCATGAAAAGGGCAGAGTTTTCTGCTGAACTCAAATATATTTGCCTGTAATCGAAGCGGTGCATGCTGTATAATTACGTTACATGAAAAATACTATAGTAAATATTATAGTGTTTGGAAACATACTGTAGTTAATTACTTGAATTAAACTGTCGTAGTAATTATATTGTTGCAACACAATTGTTGTAAAATATTATTCAGTTGGCTTCAGTTTTCTACGCTATAATCACAATGCACCACAGTTTACACTAACGTTACAGTATTTAATACAGTTTATCAGTTTACTATGCTACAGTATTCGGTAGCATTCATTATCAAAAAGTTTTACACATTATACACTTTACTATGTGGTTCAAAAACATGTTTATTATAAATTACTGTAGTTTTCCCCCAAGCAGATATCTTCCAGATATCACAAAATAACAGAAGAAAGCATACAAAAGTGTGGACGCATAATCTACATTATTATTTATTTATTTATTTTGTAAGGGGGGGGGGGGGGGGGGGGGGGGGGGGGGGGGTTTGCTCCACAATAATAACCATTTACTTTTGTTGCAAGGCTTGCAAGTCTTTTTTGATCTGTTGATGAACTTATCATAAACAAACATTCACCGCTGCATCTCAATGTTCACTTTACGAATGTTTATTCTGCCGAAACGCCAGTAAAGACTTAGTTTATTGCAAAACAAGACAGAGATTTAATTGCAGCGATTACATGGCAGGATACGTTATTTATATTCTCCTGGATTTTGTATAAGTGTGGTGGTGTTTGTATCTGATTTTTATATAACACATTAACATATTTATACACATAGCTAGGCCTGTATATAATCGTTATTACTGCCGTCAAATAAATTTCCACATTCAAAAAAAGCTTGTACACATGAATGTATTGAAAAATGTTTATTACATGCTGCCTTTTCTTCCATTTTTCAGTCAGTTTCTTGAACTTTTTCCCCATTATGAGCATAAAAGTATGGAAGTCTAGAAAAGCTGTTCGGCATTTCTTATTTTGGCCGATTTAAATTATAAACAACATAAAACAGAAACATTTTGATGTTCTGATAGCAATTCCTATGTAGAAGAATCACTCCCTGCCCTCCATCTGAATTTCACACGTCATCAATGACGTCATGTGAAAACAATTTATACAATGCAATTAACATCAAGCAGGAAAAAACATTTGGATTGATGTAAATGATTTTTCACGTGCAGGTAGTTTTAGTTTTTCTTTACAGAAATGTGTTCAGGCACAATGTTTACAAAGAATATTGTAAATGCCACTATATTATATTTTATACTCAATATTTTTCTTATTTTCTTTTGTTGTCTTATTTTCTCATGATGTTAAATGAGAGGATCTAGGATATGTATACTGTTTGCAAATGTTTTGCCTTATTCATAGATATATTGGTTTCTGATTTTACATTATTTCTAAAAATACATACATTACATAAAGTATAATATAATAAAATGTGACATATGTTCCAGTTAGCCTTTTCTGTGTTTGTTTATTTTCTGTCCTCTTCAACATTTTATTCTATCATGGTTCCATTTACTTTTTGAAAAATACAGTACTACACAGTCTTACATATACCAACTTCACATCAGTGAAAAACACTTTTAAAGGTTTACCCAAAAATAAGTTATTGCAGTTTTTCAAAAATCAACTACCAGCACTTTAACAGTAAAAAAAACAAAAAGTTTATTATTATTATTATTATTATTATTATTATTATTATTATTATTATT
>CAIGQZ010032461.1:5605742-5622162 GCA_903798205.1 Danio tinwini | reverse complement strand
AATAATAATAATAATAATAATAATAATAATAATAATAATAATAATAATAAATACTCATTCATTAATAATACTGAATTAATTCCCATGGCTCCAAACAATACATTGAGGTCTCAGGAAGCAAAAAGAAAGGTAACGAAATGAAAACTACTTACTTACTTACATAATCAATATTAATTTTGTTTTGCCTTTATATGAAGGACAGGAACATGATTTTGTTCTACATGAAAATGCTAGAATTTTGTAATTTTTCTATAAGCTAAACTCATGCGAGTGATGTGTTAATCTGCTATCGAGCCAGTAAATGCGACATCAGAAAAGGCAAGAGATTACATATAAGGAGACTTAAGAATTTTTTTAATCTTGACATGCGCTGATAAATAATTTACAATAAATACTACAATATTCCATTAAAAATAACAGTCAATTTCAAGATTGTTTAGACTTAAAAAACACTTCTTGTTAATATTACAAGTCTTACTTTTTCATCCAGGGCTTTATGATGCTCAAAGAGGGATTTCAGAGCCTTGAGCACCTCCACTTCACTTGAGACCCCGGACGGCGGAGGAGCCTGCCTCTTCACCACCGTCATCCTCAGCGAACGCTCGTGACGAGACACCAGACACTCCAAATGCTCCAGAAGAAGCTGTAAAATCCAGAAATACACAAACATTTGATAACACATCTGTAGACAAGCCCTGAATCAAATAACTTCAGTTCATATACTGTATTTTCAAAGAAAGTTGCAACCATCGCATACATTTTAGAACAAATATCTGACTATTAAAACATAAATTATGCAGCTTTTAGCACATACACTACACCTTAAATAGTTTATGGTCAGTGAGATAATGTTTATGTTCCTAAAAAAAAAAGTCTCTTATATTCACCAAAAACACATTTATTTAATCAAAATGAATACAGGAAATAAATGCAGCCATTTAAAACAATTATTTTCAGTTTTAACATAATAAAAAAAAAATTTAACAAAAAAATCCAGAAATGTACACTTGATAACACATATATAGACAAGCCCTGAATCAAATAAGTTCAGTTGAGCTTAAATGCATGTTTGTTTGCAAAAAGAGACGTCCTCCTCACCAGTGGGTGTTACTGTATTCTAATTACATTTTTGGGAAACGCAGTAATGTAATGAAATACATTTAAAATTTGTGTAATTTGATTACAGTTACTAAAGTCAGTGTAATTGCGTTACTAACGTTACAAATATAGTTTTGGGAAGAATTAAAAAATAATAATTGAAATCACGTTTTACAATGTCAGTTAACGAGCGTGTGCTTTTAAATTTCTGGAGAACACGAGCTGAAATGGTTGCTGTAGAGAGTAGATGTTTATTCAAGTGGAAATACAGACTTAAAAAAAACTTAAATGTGTATTTTTATAGCGCATTTATTGTGTATGGCCATACACCCAAAGCGCTTCACAATCATGAGGGGGGGTCTCTCC
Organism: Danio tinwini; assembly: GCA_903798205.1. Classification (NCBI taxonomy): domain Eukaryota; kingdom Metazoa; phylum Chordata; class Actinopteri; order Cypriniformes; family Danionidae; genus Danio; species Danio tinwini. The sequence continues at coordinate 5,620,698 of CAIGQZ010032461.1, read as the reverse complement.
ACACCACCACCAGTGTGCAGCATCCACTTGGATGATGCGACGGCAGCCACAGGACAACGCTGCCAGTGTGCTCACCACACACCAGCTATAGGTGGAGCAGAGAGACAGTGATAGAGCCAATTTGGTGTATGGGGATGAGAGGGAATTAAGCCAGGACACCGAGGTTACACCCCTACTCTTTACAAGAAGTGCCATGGGATTTTTTTATGAGCACAGAGAGTTAGGACCTTGGTTTAACATCTCATCCGAAAGACGGCACCCACTGACAGTGTAGTGTCCCCTTCACTTTCACTAGGGCATTAGGACTCACACAGACCGCAGGTTGAGCACCCCTTGCTGGCCTCTCTAACACCACTTCCGACAGCAACCTAGCTTTCCCATGTGGTCTCCCATCCAGGTACCGACCAGGCTCAGCCCTGCTTAGCTTCAGTGAGTAACCGGTCCTGGGCTGCAGGGTGACATGGCTGTGGCTACTTTATGAAAGTAAAGTAATTTAAAGACATTACTTTAATTTCATTGAGCATATAAACAAAAATACCCAAAAACACTGTGGCCCAACTCAATCTAAACAGGCTAAATTGAATTTTTGTGGAAGATTAGGAAGGAAGGTATCTTCTGAATGTTAAGATTGGGAGTGCATAACCCAGGCGCACTAAGTTAAAAAAATCACGAGTCACGTGACAAGAATTGACTGATCAGATTCATACTTTGGAATATACAGTACACATTTTGGTACCTCAGACAAACACAAAAGACACAAACACTGAAGTGCTTTTTCATACAATGGATGTTAATGGTTACAGGTTACAGGTATCCAGTTTTCTTCATGTCTTCTTTTGTGTTCAAAAAAAAAAAAAAAGACAAACAGTGTTGGAAAAAGTGAACGATGAGAGAATTTTAAGATTTGGGCAAACTCTTTAACTCTTTAAGTATTTTAAATATGCCAAGCTGCTGTTATCAACCCATTGTAGTGTTTTTCAGTGAATATTAAATTACAGAATAAGCTGCAGTTTATGTTGTATTTTTATAGGTATATTTTATATGTTTTAGAGCAACTTCAAAGTAAAGTAATTAGTTATCTGATTACTTTTCACATTAAGTAATTAGTAATGTAATCAGATTACAATTTTCCAGTAGTAATCAGTAATTTGTAATCTATTACCATTTAAAGTAACTTACCCAACACTGCTCCTTACAAACTGATACTTCTAAGCTTTGTATACTAACATCCAAATACTATTTTGAAATGAAGCAGAAGTGAATTTTGTCCATTTGCATTGGAAAGGCATGTCAAATTTAGCTGGCACTGTGACATTAGATGGCGTGAGTTCATCTGAGGTGCTCACATACTGTACAAATAGAAAAATGTTAGCAAACTGCCCTGAAACGAATCAAGTGTTGCCACAGGCTGACAGAATCAACAAGCACACAAACAGATTTTGCATTGCTGGTTGCAATGCAGCAGCACAAACCTGGCAAAATGAAGATATGCACACTTCTATTTGCAAGCCGTATCAGTTTAGCTGTGAGCATCCTCTCCTTACTCGTGGCAGAAACATAAAGGCTGCTGATTCTGCACAATATGCGTCATTTACATGAGTGAGATATTTAAAAAAAAAAAAAACGTGCAGCCACTGCATACATTTTAGAACAACTACTGTATTTGACTATTAATTATGCAGCTCTTAGCACATAAACTATGTGTTAAATAGGCTATGCTCAGTGAGATACTGCTTATGTTCACGATTGCTGCATTTATTTAATCACAATTCAATTTAAAATAAATACAGAAATTTAATTCAGCAATTTAAAACAATTATTTTCTGTTTTAACATTATTTAAAATTGATTCCTGCAATGCAAATCTGAATATTCAACAGTCAAAAATCATGTTTACAGAACTCTAACAATACATTATCTCATTTTTTTATTGATAAAAAAGAAAGAAAATCTCCACAAAGGAGATTAGGAATGCTGTGATTTCCTTATATTTTGGCCCTCACAAGTATAGCTAAACCGGCACACACACACTGTGTTTCATACACATAAGGATTTTTATGCTCTATAAACCTAAAGAAAATATGTTTACATTAAAAAATATGATCAAAAAGTTTAGTTTTTTTTTATTTTTCCTCATGTTGTGGGGACAAAATGTTGCCACAATACAGGGACTGTATGGACCACACACACGCACACACACACACACACGCACGCACACACGCATGCACACATTGCATTTTTATATTTGTAAAATACTTCATTCTGTTTGATTAAAGGGAGGGACCAAAAAAATGGACATTTGGTTTCCACAATGCCAGGAATACCAGTACATTTTGACCTTGTGGAGACATTTGGTTCCTATCAAGCGGCAACCTCTCACTTCCCCTTGTAAAGGCAATACGGAAGTTACTGAAACTGAAATTCATTGACTTGCCTTTGGGGGCTGGCTCCAGGAAGTCCAGATGTCCGCTGACTGCTATGCTACATTGGCCATTTTTACATGTTTACAGCCCGGTACAAAAGATGGTTTTGGTGTATATAGCTAATATTACTCTTCATGACAACTGTGAGGGGGTGATTTTTTATATAACTCATCTGTTTCATTTTTATTAAGTTATATTAAGTCTACATAATTAAGGGCGTGGCCACTTGAGTGACAGCTAGGTCTCGCTTGTCGCCGTCATGTCATTCTGGCTGATTAGCTGCTGAACTCTGCATATACATCATAGTTTTGTTTTATTTTATGTGGCTTTACACAGTCAGATGCCTTTTGGAATTATTTCCTACAATTACCATATGATATGGCATGCTGTGTACGTAATTGTGCTCACAAACCATTCAAGTGACCTCCATTTCCCAGGTGAGTGGCATCTACATATCTATAGATGTATTTGTTTTATTTCAGATAAATTATCATTTTAATCTTCTTTAGACCTGTAATGCACTCCAGAATCTGACAGATTGATTAGCTGTAGGCTGTAAACAGTCACCTGAAACGTTGGCATGCAGTGTTATGCCTGGATTTCATAAACAGCCTTGCATTAACTAATACAAATCATATCATAAGAACAATGCTTAGTGGCTCAATGTATTACAACAGTGTTTTTAAAAGACTAAACACTTTATTGATATAGTACACAACCAAGCACATGTGGTCAAAACAATAAAGAATCAAGCATTTATAATAAAGAATTAAGCATTTCTCCCAAAGAAAAGCCTGTCTAAGCAAAATTCTAGCAGGCGTCTGTAGCTCAGCTTATGCTCTGCCTCCTAGCCCTTGTTTGGTATCCCCCGATTGGTGGAATGATGCACAAACAAAATGGTGACAGTTGGCCATGCCTACTTGTAGCTCCATTTGCGCTCTTCAGAACCCTATGGATGACGTCACGGATACTACGACCGGATCTTTTACAGTCTATGGTTCTCATAATGTCAGAAATATCAGTCAATTTTGACTTTGTGGGGACATTTGGTTCGCACAATGTGAGAAATACAAGGTACACACACAAACACACACTCACCCTAGTATTATTCCTCTCTGCTTTAAGCTCAGAAATCTCCTCCTCTTTTTCGAGCAGCTGCTCTCGACACAAATTCAGCTCCTTCGTCAGGGTCGCAAACTCCTGTCAGAAGACAAAAAGAAAATGGAAATTAATTCATTTATTTGCTATAAATAATGCACTAATGTGGTAGTACAGTATAGTACTACCATTAGAACAAATAAACACACAACACTCTTAATGTGCTTAGACAGGTTTGCTATTTTTTCTTTCTGTTCTTCTACAGCTATACAGATTCACTCATAGAATGGTAAGTCACCCTCAGTCCCCTAAAGACTTCTTCATGCATTTACTGTGTAAAGACTTTGTGATTTCTGTCATTTACTGATCTATCATGAGGAAATGAGAAACGGTCATGGCCCACAGAGCTTCAGAGTTGGTGAAGCTTCATGTCCTGTTCCCATAATCACAAGCCTTTTGTTGACCAGGGCCACACATTCTGAACACAAGACCACACAGAGAGATATAATTCTTTTCAGAGTATGAGTCAAATATGTCGCAGTCATTCAGAATAAAAAAACAAAACAAAAACAAAACAACAACACTAAATTAAGAAATGATCAGAACATTTAGTTAAATGCATAACGTATTACTTTTTTTTGTATGACATTTCTTTTTAATTAAAATATTTATTTCACTACGTATTTGTAAAGTATTAGTTATTACAGTTTTTCTCAGTCGCTTTGGTGCCTTTCTCACAACACTATTTACATTTGCACAACAGTTAATGCATTTCTCAAAACAATTAGTACAAACTGCAAAACCTAGTGGATAACCTGCTAAAGCGTGTCACTTGCTCAAATGGAAAGCTCATTCCTCAAAAGCAAGCATTCATGTCAATGAAAGTGTCAGTGTCATCAAAATGAAAAGTCCTGACACCATTGTTTATGAACAAGACAGTCAAATGGCTTTGTCATGTTTTCATTATGACAGATTACATTGTAAATCTGTTCCAATGCAAAAAAGTCAGATTTTGGTGACACTTCCTTAAAATGCTCGAGACAGCACTATATACTATTTGCACAGCCATTTGAAAACTACAGTAAAGTTAGACATCACTGCATTTAGTGAGGTATCTGAGTACAAGACACTGAATATGTATGTTTCACATTTTTAATGCATTTGCTCTTTGCAATTCTAATGTATTCACAGCATTGTGCAAAAAAATAAATACATCACTTATTTACAACAAACATAAAGTTATTTTGGGTAGAGCTGTGCACAACTGTAAATAATATTGCAGTACATATTGGAACTGAACCCACAACATTCATAGGTCTGTAAATCATTCATGAAATTGTTAAATTTAGAAGACATTTTCAGAAAAAAAATATTACATTTTTTAAATAAAATTTGCTTGACAGTTTTTGAAAACTTGTTCAACATTTGTGTATGTAATAACTCAAGTAATGAAATGAGGACTATTAGTTTTATAAGGAATGACTATTCAGCATCCACAAGTTTAGTTAATTTTGACTGACATGACATAAGCAAATGATAATGTTAAAAACAGCAGAGAGTTGTATGAAAGCAATTGATGCATGTCCAAAAGCATTTGCAATTTGTTGGAAGGAATGAGAAACTGCTACTCAGATGTGCACAAATGACTAATTGTTTTGAGAAATGCATTTACTGTTGTGCAAATGTAAATAGTGTTGTGAGAAATGCACCAAAGCGACTGAGAAAAACTGTAATTCAATATACATTACTTATTATTTGTATAAAATATATATTTATTTCCTTTTAAAATAATATTATTAATTAATTAGATTTTTTATTTAGATTTATCACATTCTATTTACTTCTTCCTCCATAAGTCTCTTTACTAATGTTAGTCATGAATGTTAGTGTACCAAAAAAATAAATAAAAATACATCACTGTAAAAGCAAATTTTATGTTGTTTGGAAACAAGCAAACAAAAACAACAGCAATACATATTTTTTTTTATATTTGTAAGGGTGTTATTTTTCCTCCTGTGACATTTAGGCCCAATCCCAATTTTACCCCTTAGCCCTTCCCTTTACCCCTCGTTTTGCGAGTTCACGTGAAAGGGGTAAGGGTGTCCCAATTCTCTTTAGCTTGAAGGCGTAGGGCTAAAGCCTGGTTTATACTTTTGCGTCGAGTGATCGGCGTGACTTACGTCACAAGCCTTGTGCATTGCCGTGCATTTATACTTGTGCATGCTATTTATGTTGCTCTGCAATAACACTTCTGAAACACTAGCTGGCAGTAGGTGTTTATGTTCCTCTGTGTTGAGCTTCTTCGCTGGTGTTTTTTTTTTTTTACCCTACCTTAATGTACAAGTAGCTAAAACTTGCTCATTCGGAGATGAGAACCGGTGGACGTGCAACTACTTTTAAAATAAGGTAAACACATAAAAAGTTTCCATCTGGAGCTCCTTCATGGGACTCCACACTTGTAAACACTCGCTCCAACGGGTTCGTGGCTCTCAATCCCCCCAAACTCATCAGCAAGACCAAGCCGACCAATCACAGAGCTTGCGCTATGCGTCATTGCGATGTGTAGTTACATTTGAGAGGTGCGCATCAGCATCGTCGACGGCCACAGCGAGGGCAATGCGACCGCGCGTAGGCTGCCCCGGACCATAGGCGTGCACTTGATGCAGAAGTATAAATCATCCTTTAGGGGTAGGGCTAGATACCCCTCGAAACAGAGATTTTTTAGGACCACACTCGAAACCAAGGGGTAAGAACATTTACACCATCTACAGCGACAGCATGGCTGCACACGGAAGTAAAGAGATTCACAACAAACAAGCATATGTTTTAATATATTCATAACCACGTTCATGATTTACCATCATGCTTTCAAAAAAAATGCTAAAACAAAAACTGCTAAATTTCGATATCTATAATCCCTAATAATAACTTCTGTACAGCAGTCGCACAACATTCTGACACTCAGTTACACTTGGATACCCTGTTAGAAAAGTCTAGTGGCTGAGAATTACCTTTTTACAGTATCTGGTAATGTTAATGTTGTTTTTGTGTGTTTACATAGATAAATATATGGCCACTGTGTATATACACAGTACAGTTACAAGCTTATTGCCACATTATATTATCATGATAACATGACATTGTTGACTTCAGTGATTTCCTGAAGATAAACACCAAAAAATAACACAACTGGAATAACTACAGCAGTCATGATCATCTGATCTCATATGAAGCATGAGATCGCGATGACGTGATGATGTGTGCAGGTGTTGTAGTGGTGTCTCATTTCTTAGGGGTAAATTTTTAAACGCTTCCCCTTCCCCTTCACACTTTCAACGGTCAAGGGGAAGGGGAAAGGATACAAAAACAGAATTGGGATTGGACCTTAGACTTCCACTCTATTCAGCAGGTAAATGATAGCAATTTTTTATAATGATCCAATTAGCCAAACAAATTTGTCTATTGACACAAAATCCATATTATTTCCAGTATGATCCAAAGATGAGCAAATTTGGTAAAAATCAATCAATAATCTAGGAGGAGTTCAAAAAAGAGAGCTATCACTGAAATTCAAAATAACAGGAAAGAATTAAAATAGGTGATATGTGATATAACTCTGTGCTGCTCCAAATCTCCAAAGAGACCAAACAAAAACAAACAAAAAATGCTCCAAATAGGTCTGTCATGATCACAATATTGACGTTATGCCACAATATACTGACGTGAAATCACTCATCAAAAACCTTGCAACGTTTATCTTGACAATTCATTAATAAGGCGAATCCCACTAACATTAACACATGCATTTCTTTAACAGCCGCTCTGATTTGGGTTCAACTCTCAGTCCCGTCGGCATCCAGGCTGCAGTCTTGCGTGGCTCAATTGCTCTGTTCTCCAAAGTGCCCCGGCCGGGCCTCTGGCATTAGTCCCAGTTAACCCAGCTGTTCCTCGTGGTCTTTTGGGAAACTTTCAGGGCACTGTTGAAGCTTGTCAAACCCCCCTCCTGCTTCGGCATACATGCTTTCATACGCTCTTTAATTCAAGTGCACAAAATACTAGAGGGCTGAAAAAAGAGTCACATGGATTTTCTACAGATGGTGAACTGTCATCCTTGCAACAGAGGGATGTGAAAGTCTTTTGCTATGGAGGAGACATAGCAAACTCCTTGAGTGGATGTGGATGTGAATGGGTTTAAATCTTTAAAAATCACCTCAGGTTTCCAAAGATTTCAGAAGAATGTAGCACTCAGGATTACATAAATGCGCATGATGAAAAAAAAGAGAAACACTTCTTACAAGCTATCTTATTTACAACAATAATCTGGCATTATTATGGGCTCAAAAATTTGTTTAATTTGCCAAAATTATTAGAGATTTGTGACAAAGTTGTGAGCAGCTTGTTAATTTTTTAACAATGCATCATATTATGATAGTTAAACATTAGGTTACCTCCAACAGTGAATAGCAACTGGTAAAAAAGTATTGTTTATGTCAATGCTATTTAATGCTGTGGAAATGACAATTCATATAATCTAGTTTCAAATTAAACTGAAGTTATATTCTTTGGTTTTTGGACTTGTCATTGCATTCAAAACTCTAGCAGCCCAGGTGTGAGAGACAAGAAATCTTTGCCTTCCTGAAAATTGGCAGATCCTAAAGTAATGCAAACAGGGTCTTAACAACTGTGCCCTTGTCTTTGTGAATCACTTCAGGCTGAAGAAACTCTTTTGTTAATTAGATTTGGATGGATGGTACTTCAGTGTGAAAAGGTTTTCTAGCAAATTTAGCAAATTTGCTGACTTGTTTTGCTACCTCCACCTTAACCCTGCCCCCCAAAACAAATATAATAGCAGGGCTTGACAATAAGGACTGCCCGATGGCCCAGGGCCAGCGTGCGAGACGCTCGGGACAGTAGACAGGATGGTTACTGGACTGGTTAAGCCAGTGCTGCCTTGTCACTAAAGTTTTTATATGCGACTGTTTGTCAATTGCGTGCAAATACAGTCTTAGGTTGCTTTCACACCTAGACGTTTGTTTGGGAAGCTGTCTCGTTTGCCCAGTTAGTGTGGTTCGTTTGGCATATGTGAATCCCGCAATCGCACTTGGATCCGCGCCAAATCAATCTGTCCAAGATCACCTGAATCAGGTGGTCTTGGCTCGATTTAAATTAACTCTGGAGCGGATTGATTGTAGCGAGAAAGCAATACGATCCAACAAACTAATGAACCAGACTACATTACAGTGTATTATGGTTGTGTAATAGCCATATATACGACCATATAAAGAGAGAATGATGAGTAGGGCGGGATGTCATTCCCACCTGAAAATGTGCGTTTCATGTTGAATACGAAAGTGAAAGCTTAAATATTGTAGTGCTGTTTATCCATTAGGAAAATTGACAGAAATTACCATCTGATAATTTTTCCATATTTTAATCTTATAACAGTTTGTATTTTGTTAATTTCTCGCTTCATCTGTTATTTCTCCTTTTTATATATTTCATCTGTTATTTCTTCTTTTTATATATTGATTAATTCAACAGATAGATAGATTTTTACAAAACTTGACAACTGAAATGATGCTATGTATGAGAAAGTCTTACCTCTGATTTATATTTGGTGCCGACGTCTGTGGGTGTCAAAATTAAACTGTACATTTTCGCTTATATATAATTTAGTTACAACACAATTGTCATTTTTTTATTGTCAGTTGTATTTAAAGAAAAGTTATGCTGAATAAAAAGTGTATGTATACAATTATGTTTGGCTTTAGACAAATTATTTAAAATATGTCACTAAAAATAGCTATTAACTTCTTTTTTTTTTTTTTTTTGGTGGGGCCGTTTGGGCCCGTAGAAAAACTCCTTAGCGCTGAACCCTGAATAGACTCTAAGAGACTCAAGAAGACTCTTGTAGAACTCTTAAAGATGACTGTTTAACTGAATACAACCAACACATGCTTGAAACGAATCCAGCTTGAAACGAGTCTCCTGACTTGGGATCTGAAATTTACTACAATTTGGTGCAATGACCCAGATACACACTGAAATTACTCATTTACTACAATGCTTTCCTAATGTGTTCAGTGAGTCTGAAAGAATAAACCCAACAGGATTTGTTTTGAAACCCACCAACTCCACAGCTCTGGTGTCAGTGCAAAAATTACACAAAAGTACACAAAATAGCACCCGCTCACAGTTAGCATTCAAGCCAGACAAAGTTCCTATTAAATATATATGTTTGCAGCCAATAAGAAGTTAGAGAAGGTTAAGCAACAATATAGTTTTCGAACACTGCAACACCTCAACACTGCAGGAGGTGGGTTGTAAACATGTGTCATGATGTTTGCATTCACAGCTTAAACACAACAGCGATAGTGTCTGTGAGAAAAGAACAGTTTTGTAAACATCTGTCAGAACAAGTCTGTAGATGGTACGTGCATCCACATAACGAAAACAGAAAGAATGATAGTACATTTTATGTTTTTTTTTTCAGCGTTTGCAGAGCACAGATGAGCTTCATACTTCAGAATGTGTGAAATGGCATTTGGCTATCTCCTGAAAAGAGAATTTCCATATTAGTGATGGGTTGTTCTTGAAGGATTCGTTCATTTTGAACGATGAGTCCTCTCAGGAAGTAATTTGTTCATTCACGCATGCACACATTTGTGGATGGAGTAGAAGATTAGTTTGTTTTTTGAGTCTTCTATCGGGTTTGAGTCGTTCGTTCATCACATGAAAGACAGAGGCCAATCATATGCATTTAGAGCCGGAACAAGATTTGATCCTTTTATTCCCTCGGGTTTGAGTCACCTCTTTACATGCTGTCACGTGATGAACAAACGACTCAAAAACTAGAAGACTGGAAAGGTGAACTAATCATGGCTTCTTTCGGCTCAGACTGGGTTCATTGGTTAAGCTTATATAAGACTGTCTGTGTGACATAAGTGAAAACACAAATTTGAAGACCTGTCAGATGAGGTGAGCAGAGCTAATCATAGACAAAAGACCAGGTAAACAATAAACAATTATTTTCTCTTTCTTTTGGCATTCTAGTTATGACTTGTTTGTAGTGTGATCAACATTTGGGCTAGTTGTAGATGAGTTTCGAAGCAACTTGTAACATTTAAATAATATTTTGGCAAATTGAACGATATGAACGAAATGACTCTGAAAAAAGATTTTGATGAACGTGACTCAATGGTCAAAGTTAGTAAAATGATCTGAACTTCCCATCACAATTCCATATGTAAAACATGCAAAAAAAAAAAGCACAGGACACCGATTTCTGTGATGGAGAAACTGACTTTGACACATAAGTACTAGCTTGTCAAAGAAGGCGGATTTCCTGATCATGCCCACCAATTACATAATCACCACGGACCAATGAGAACTCCGAAAGTTTGCTTTGGTGAGCTGTTTCAATCTGCAAAAACAAATTTAAAATGAGCATTGTTTCAGCCCGATTGTCTTTGAAATGACATCTTCACTTGTTTTTTAGTCAAAACGAACCTTGTTTCAGCCATATTGCATTCAAACATTATTTCAGGTTGCTCTTCGATTGCGTTTGAACTATATCAAGGCTTTACATCAAAAACTAGCTTTTAAATCATCTGTTGTGTTAGCTGCTATTTCCTAGAAAACAAACAGGATCTTGTATTTTCTGGTTCCCAAAACACCCTATGGAAATGAAGAATCAAAACATAAAAAGGTTAGCTATACTGTATTTAATCTGAGGATTTAGTGCTAGAACTGCTATGTTACCAGGTTGCCTTCTGTGTTCATCCAACTTATTTTGACTTCACAAATATGCAAATAAAAACTGTGTGAAAATAAAATAAAAAGTAAAATGTCAGTTTATGAACACCCAGGATTAATTGTTAACCCCAGCATTTGGAAACATTAAGCTAAATAACCCAGAATTCCCGGGATTTGTGACTTAGAGTTAACCATTTAAAACATGAACATCTCTAATTGACTCGTAATTCTTGCTAATTGAGAGATAATCATTTGGACAGCCAGTTCATATTAAATAACTGCATTCAGGCTATTGGGTCAGCAATGTTTGCCAAGCTAAATGAAAACTTTTGAGGTCACACATTGTGTTAGTGTGCTGTTTTTCTGCTTTTTGAATAATGCTGCTTGACTGAAATGTAGGGGCAGAAAGGACCGGGAGGGGGAAGAGGAAGAGGAAAATAGGTCAGTGCGTTCATTTGATTTTTTTCACAGGAGTGGAGGAGCAGGCAGGAAGGCAAGTTCAAATCCACAAACAGATGTTGCATCTTCCGCCTCTTCCAATCACAGCAGACGCTTTTGAAAAATCAACCATTTGTCTGATATGACAGGCTGAAAAAAGAAACTAAAAAACATGTTGTATTAAAAAAGCAATTCTATTTCAATCTGCCATGGCTCTTCAACAAAATCTCGAGAACACAAACAAAAAAAGAACTGAAAACATGAATTTGTGGTTTGTCTTCAGAGCTCTTTAAAAGTTGAATTCAAAGCTAAATTGTGTCTCCCAACTTTAGAAGTAACACAAGAGGATTTTCAGTGCAGAGGTTTTGCATCTGAAGCCCTGGATTATGTTCGTATTGTATGCGTGAAAAGCTGAAATCCCCCCCAGTTAGTTTCTGACTTACTTTCTCATCTACTAGAACTTGTGCTTGTGCTTGTGCTTATGCATTAAACGTTTTAACTTTTAAAGTCAACCCAACAACTATTGACAGTATAAAGTCAAAATAAAAATAAAAAACACACAAATAAAAGCATATTTCTAAATTAATTAAGTTAACCAGCACTCACTTTTGGGGATTTACACCTACCTAACTTTAAATAGTAACAGTTCCTGACTCCAGTAAGCTACTAACAAATTATGTATCATTGGAAAAAAGACACTTTGAGCTTTACTGTGGTAAAATGAGCAGTTACATGCTCAAAAATATAAAAAGTTATACATTATGAAGTCATGAGAAAAAAATTATATCGTGTTCAATATTTGGTTTTCCATATACAAACTCAGAAAAACATTATTGTAATGTCCTAGAAAAAAAATATGACTTGAAAGCCACGTGTTTCATGAGTTTATATTTTAAATTTGATTAAGATAGCAGGAAAAATGAAAACGCCCCAGAATAAAACTAGTCACATTGCAGCGTTCTATACATTCAGGAGGATTGGCTGTACCAAATTTTGAATTTTATTACTTGTCATACCGACTTAAAGCTCTTCATATATGGGTTGATCCTCAATCTAAAGTTTCATGGAGAGTAATAGAAGCTGACAAGGTTAAACCACATAGGCTTCAAGATATCTTATTTGGTGGCATAGGAAATAAAAATGATAAATACAAATTTATTGAGCATTCAATAAATTCTTGGTCTACACTGGGCATAAAAACATGTAGTGACTTGTATGATAACCAGGGTCTCTGCTCATTTCAAGAATTAAGGACTAAGTTTTGTTTACCAGCATCATCATATTTTGTATTCCTTCAGTTACGTTCTGCTCTCAAAGCCTATGGTGTTCCGTGGGCATCTCCTATTTGCGCTCATACTATGTGGGATTGGATCGCATCACCCTATGGTCAACCATCTGTTTCTGAAATTTATAGCAAACTCAATGATCACACTGCAAAGCCTCTTTCTATTAAACTTATCTGGAATCGTGAACTAACAGATCTGGACTTATCGATTGACTGGGATAGAGTGTGGTCTAACCTAATCTTAACCTCTAAAAACTTAGCTAATCGTCTTATACATTTCTAAGTTATACATAGAGCATACATAACTCCTTATAAAAGGTTTAAAATGAAACTGCAGTCGAACCACAACTGTCAAATCTGTAACAGTGTATCTTCAGGTAATTTTCTTCATATGTTTTGGGAATGTCCAATTGTTGTCGACCTGTGGTCTCATGTAAATTCTGTTTTGTCCTTTTTACTACAAATTGATTATGTTTCTAATCCTGGCTTATGTCTTCTCAATGATAATTCTAATTTCTGTATAAGTACACTAAAGATGAGAATGCTGTTTGCTGGTTTTACAGCTGCAAAGAAGGCAATTATACAAAACTGGTTCACTCCGCACATGTGTGCAAAAACATTTTGGATTCATAGCCTCCTTAAAATAGTGACTTGTGAAGGTACAATAGCACAAATCAATAAGGCTGGACCTAGTACCATTGATGCATGGCAATGTTTTTCTTCCAACATTTTAGACTATATAAAGGAATGACCATGTAAAGGTTTTTTCTTTCAGATTGAAAATTGTTAATGTCTGTTGCTCCCCCTCTCCTGTTTGTCTGTTTGAATGTCTTTTGATTTGTTAATATAAAGACAATAAAACGTTGATCACAAAAAAAAAGATAGCAGGAAAAATGAGATTAGAGGGGAGGAATAGTTCACCCAAAATGAAATTCTGTCATCATTTAAGCATTCTTCACTTGCTTCTTACTTGTTTGGGTTTTTTTTTGTTGTTGAACACAGAACTAGATTTACTGATCAATGTTGAAAAAAAAGCATTTGACAATTCTAATATTTTTTGTTACTACAATGAATATTAATGGCTGCTTGTTTCCAAAAAAATATTTACAATATTTTTTTGTGTTCAACAGAAGAAAGAAATTCATAAAAGATTATGGAAATGGTGGGAAAATGTTCTCTGAAAGAAATTTGGAAGAAATCCTTTCAGAATAAAATAAAATAAAAACATTTGAACATTTTACTCAAACCCGTACCTAATAAATCCAGTAATTCCTAAGACATTTCAAGTGGTATCTCAAATTTTTATACATAGTTGTGTGCATAATTTAAATAGACTATTATTGGACTAACAATTTACAACAAAACACTACTTTCAGACTTTAAAAATCTTTTAAAAATTTTTAATTCAATTCAATTCAACTTTATTTGTATAGCGCTTTTCACAATAATAATTGTTTCAAAGTAGCATTACGATTCAATGTGTTCCATGCTATTGCCTTGCAATTGTATATGCATTTGAGGAATTTTTAAATGACAATAATTGTAAACTACTGTAAGTCCTACAACAAATTTATTTCAGTTAAATCTCAAAACAAGGGTAATGAGCATGCATAATGAAATAGCCAATAAAAGTGATATATAACCTAAACGGGATTCAAACACTATGGCACCATCAAGCCCTACACGTGCTAAAATCAACCATTTCCAACAGCTGTGATAACTATATCCAATTTACAAGATCATAGAAGTACTAAAACTCTCCAGGTGAATATAAAGAGCAAAACAGCCTGACTGAAATATAATTCATAATCTGTGCTTCTGCAAACACTTTTTATTCATGCTCTATTGTAGTGTATGTGCCAAAGTAAACCTGTCTGCACATTTTGAAACATAAATGATAAAAGTAAATTAAAATGATAAAAGTAATTGATAAGACTGTGGCATAACTTTTATTTTCA
>CAIGQZ010032461.1:5576773-5605732 GCA_903798205.1 Danio tinwini | reverse complement strand
AAAGAAAGAAAGAAAGAAAGAAAGAAAGAAAGAAAGAAAGAAAGAAACACACACTACTAATTGCCGGTCATTTTAATAAATAACTAACATGTAAAAACAACTTAATTACAGGTGGTTAAAGGTTTATAACATATGAGCTGTGAATTAGGTTTTCCATCTTTAGATCTAACGAGAACACAGTTAATGCCTAATAGTTCCTAACAACCAATAATATTTGCTATTTCTGCTGCTTTCGAGGGCTATAAACCATCATGAAAAGATCTAAAGCTCTTTAAAATCAAGACAATGTTTTGCACAGCAGCTGAAGTCACTAAGGAGCTCATAAAATGTCAAAACTACTTGGAAAATGTGCTGAATTGGTAAAGGTGAGAAAAGTCCACAATGTGTTGTCCGGCAGTGTGACCTTGTCGGCAGGTGAGTAGTGTTGAGCTCTTGGGATTTCCCTGTGTTTGGTTGGTAAAAGCCTTGGGATTAAGGAAAGGGAAGGAATATTGCCAAATACAGCAGCGTTTCTGAGCACAGGATTAAGTCGTGGCGCAGTCTGCATTACTATAGGCAACAACAGATATCATTCACACATACATTATAGGTATTAGTCAATATGCCACAAATGGTTCACAAATGTGGCAGTGTACAACAGGTTTAATATAATCATACTGCTTTATAATACAGTAGAATTATATTAATTTTTTTTTATTTATGAATTTTTTTTTTATTTATGAAATTCATGAATAGGACAAGACATTGAACATGTTTGCCATTTTGCATTTTCTTCTCATTATCCACACATTCATTTTTGTTAAAAATAAAAAATGAAAATTTTAGTTGAAAATACATAAGCTTTATTATTTTTGTTTACTTGTATTTATTCCTTTGACTAAATTAATTACCAAAATAATTTTCAAAACATTAAATATGTAAAAAATAGTCATAATAAATAAATAAAAATGCACACTACTGGAATTTCAATAGTTACTACTTTATATATTTTACTACTGTATTTACAGCTCAGCATTTTATTCAAAATTAATAAATTGATAAATCACATGCCAGTGCCGCAGGTATATGGAGAGCAATGATTAGTCTATGATACAGACTTCTTGTATATATTAGCAATTGTGGTTATTAGCTCAAAGAATAAAGTCTAATAAAACACTATTGATGTCCCCAACTGCCTTTTAAAGCTCCGATATCAAATGTCACAAAACAAATCAAACAAATTTTATTTAAATGAGCTCCACAGAGATATAAGAGCAAAATCTCATTTCAAAACACCAGTAATGTTATTTATGCTTAAAATGACAAGAATTTAAAATGTACAAGGATATGCTAGGATAATATTGAGACCATTTGACCAATTTCATTTATAGCATTGCTTATTTGACATCGCAATCTATCAAAATAAAATATCCACCAGAGACATTTGAAGTAGGAATGTCAAGGTAAAGATTTAAAACAATCCACAAAAAGTGAAATCTGAATGCTGCGGAGGTGCAAGGTGGCATATTTTCAGTTTGTATATTTTTAGCCAAAAATTGTTTGGCTGTTAAAATTAGGTGACTCATTATACATATATTGCATTAAACATTTACATTTTCGGCAGCTGAAAACTAAGTGCGTTCCTAATTAAAATCATTATGGATATACAGGTAAAGACCCAGGCGACACGGTGGCGCAGCGGGTAGCACTCTCGCCTCACAGCAAGAAGGTCACTGGTTCGAGCCTCAGCTGGGTCAGTTGGCATTTCTGTGTGGAGTTTGCATGTTCTTCTTGCATTCGTGTGGGTTTCCTCCAGGTGCTCCGGTTTCCCCACACAAGTCCAAAGACTTGCGGTCAGGTGAATTGGGTAAGCTAAATTGTCAGTAGTGTGTGTGTGTGGATGAGAATGTATAGGTGTTTCCCAGTGATGAGTTGCAGCTGGAAGAGCATCCGCTGCGTAAAACATATGCTGGATAAGTTGGCATTTTATTCCACTGTGGCAGCCCCAGATTAATAAAGGGACTAAGCCAAAAAAAAAAAAAAGAATGAATGTATGTAAAGACCCTAATTGTCCATTTTCGGTGTGCATTCCAGAGTATAAAAAGCAGACTAAATCTCTTGGCTTGACACTGATGGGCTAGTAAAGCCTGATGTTGGTTGACTTTATACCGCAGCTGTTCTCCTTGGCTCATCTTGCCCTTGGCCCATTGCAAAGAGGGAATTGTTGGAAAATATGCAGAACCTGGTGCTCAATTAGCCGCTAATGGATTGATTCCTGTAAAACACAGCATCTCCTGTGGGATCAGGGTGGATTCAGGCCATGTGCTCCAGGCAGACCGCAGAAACAGACATGAGGTTTGGACAGCAGTGGCCCAAACGCTGACAGGATGCCTGTGGGCACAGGATTAGTTGAAGCACAGGTGAGGAGAGAGACTTTAGGATGGGATTTAATGAGCTCATCTTAGTCCCAGTGCATTCTGATTGATTCAGATTATCAAGACTCTTCATAAATTATTTATTTTTAGTCAGAAACCAACATCTCGCAGATTCACTGCTGCTCTGTCAATCACTTTCCCAAAGAGGTTTTATTTTTACATTAAACTAAGTTGAAAAAAATGACCAGTTTCGATCGGCTTGTTCGATCTGTCACATTAGGTATTAAAAGTAAACTCTTTCCAGCTCAACGATGACACAGGGCAAATGAAGAGATGTGAAAAAGGAAAAGTGAGAGTAAAGGCAATCAGCAGCACAGATGGTTTCACTGACAAACCGATGAGAAAATTACACCAATCCCTCATCATCACTGCAAGATTTTAAATAAAAGACACAAAATATGGCCAGAACATGTCATTTTCCTTCTTCTCTGGTCAGACATGGGCTAATGATAACCCTGACCTCTGCAAATACATCAGTCTAGGTCAGCGACACAGAAAAGGTATAAATCATTTGCAACAGAGAATCCCTTGTGTGGCAATATAGAGTAACATCAAACCTGATGCTGCAGAAAACTACAAAATGTCACTGAAGGACGGAATAAATCAATAAGCCAGTGGAGGTCAGGAGTTACAGTTATTTTACCATATGGAATAGCCATTTTGGTGTGACCTAAAGCAGAGATGTGGTAAAGTCACTGGTGTTGAATCTACCAAACAAAACAATGTGAAAAGGGACAACCTAGTCACTTTGTTTTGGAATAAGTTTTCTATTGGCCCGTTTCCACTGAGTGGTACGGTACAGTACGGTACGGTACGGTTTGGGTGGGTACGAGTCACCTTTATCAGGCTTGCATTTCCACTGCCAAAAGACGTCATTCTCTCTTGAGGAAATGTCAAAGTAAGGGCGTACTCACTATGTTATTCGAACCGAGCCCAGGCCTGTTTCCCGGATCGTTTGAGTAGTGTGAGTGCTCTGAATCGGGCTCAGGCACGGTTTAGTTGGCCGGCCCTTGCCCGGTTGGAAGAGGTGTGCCTGAGCGTGGTTCACTGGGCTTTAGTGTGGTATGGTTGTAGTGTGAGTGCAAAGCACGCCTGAGCCCGAAACTGAAGATGAGACATGACTTTTAAGGGACTGTTTAATATGGATTTATTAATCAATCTTACTGTTTGATGAATGCAAACTGTCATAGATAATTAATGACGCAAACCCCTCACTACACGACAGCTGCACCTTCAGCAAACCTCCTAATTCCTGCAGCACGAGAACTTTATGATTGTTTATGAGCATCAAAAGTGGCTGATCTGTTCGGCGAATTATTTGACTGCATGTCACTGCATCCCAAACGACTAAAACGATATAACGATATAAAGAAATCTCCACTGTGCTGAGTGAGAGCGCTTCTCTTCCTAAACTGAACAGCACATCATCGATGACGTAAGCGTGCTTAGGCTGGAATGCAATGTGAGTGCGGGCCGTCAGAGGAGACGAGAGGGGTGACAAGCGTGCTTCGTTCCGGTTCAAGGCAACGGTACATAGTGTGAGTACGCACTAAAGCTGTACGGGTTGTTCACATATCGTATGAGAAGCACTTTTAACAAAACAGATGCTTTATACACATAAATACTTGTGTATAAATGTTCATTACTAATCTTTCAATGAACATTATTTGATTATAACTATAAATCAATGATAAAGCAAATAGCCCACTGTAACGTCTGCAGTTATATAAAATAATAAAATAATTGCAATATATATATATATGAACACATACACACCCTTACAGTCTCCAACATGTTACCCATTACAGAAAAACTACACACAGCATACATTTAGTCCCTATTTGGGTTCAAAAACAACACGCAACATATAGCATACAGTCGGTGCAAACCTCTCAACTGGTACCTCTCATCTTTCTTTTGGTACCCTTTTGTTGTGTTAGGTACCCTTTCAAAAGGGAACCCAAAAAGTGGTACAGTACTTTTTGGTACCTTTTGACAGTGGAAATGACCATAAAAGCATACCAAATTGTACTGTACCACCATATGTGAGTGTGGGGAAAATATAGACTTTACTTTAGATTTAGTTTTTAATTTTTGGAGGCAAATAGGCAGCTCATTTGCATTTAAAGCAACACACAAAAATGTATATAAAAATGTATCCAAATAGGGGCAAATTTTACAAGCTACAATATATGATATTTTTGGTTATTTTCAGCTACAACTTCATAAATACATTCTAGGAATTGAAAAAATATATTTTACATCTTATGAAAAGTGGCGGTTCGTTCCACTGAGGTAACCCCAGATAAAGAAGCGAAGAAGTGAGTGAAAAGGATGAAGCATCAAACAGTGAGATGAGATTTGTTCATAACTCTGCAGATCTAATTGAATGCATGCTAAAGAGACTCCGAAAACAGAATGCACACAGTATGTAAATACAGATGACACCTCAGAGGTGTGATTTGAGAGCCATGGTAACGCAGACTCCAGCACATCCGCTGACTTTACCCCTGCCAATGAGCCTCCTCAACTTCTCGTGTGTCAGCAATGCTACGAAATCAAATACAGCAGCAGGTCTCATTGAAATGCTTTATTCTGATTGGTCAGTCACAGCAGTATGTGGGACAATCTGCATAAAGCACATTACTGTTGTCCCAGGCAACCACTTTTTTACACAGCTGTGCTAAGCGATGACACAAAGGAATTTGCTGTATTAATTTTTCATAGGGGTTTTAACTAAACTTTGAATTTCACATTGAACTTTTATCATTTGTAAGGAAATTCCCATAAATCTGTCAATATATAGACAGTTTGTCAAACTTTCAAAAGAAACACTTGATACACACACACACACACTCAAAATTTACAAAATGATGCATGTGAATGAATAAATAAAAATATGATTGATTAACTTAGTTTGAAAGAGAATGTAAGTTGCTTTAAAAGGATGTAAAAGTTGTTTTAGGCAACTTTTGCCAACAAAAATGTAGGGCTCTATTTTAACGATCTAGGCGTAAAGTCTAAAGTGCATGGCGCAAAAGCATTAAGGGTGTGTCCAAATCCACAAATTCTATTTTAAGGGTGGAAAAATACAGTTTGCGGCACATGGTCTAACAGGTTGTGCTTATTCTCTTAATGAGTAATGGGTGTATTTTGAACATAATGTGCATTAAACCAATAGGGGGCTCATCTCCCATTCCCTTTAAAGAGCCCGTATTATGGGTTTTTGAAAATGACCTTCCATGTAGTGTGTAACACAGCTCTTAGTGAAGTGAAATATCCAGCTAGAGCTTAAATCTGAAAGTGGACTGTTTTTAAAACTATTGATTCATTTATAAAAGAGTCAACTCATAGTGGTTTAAATGAATCGTCTTGATAACGAATCTTCAGCTGTTTCGGCGCGACGTCGTTATGAAACATAATGGTTGCGCACACAGAGCCGGCAAAATTCAAACCTGCGGCCCCGCCCACTAACACAGCAGCAAGACGCTCATGAAGACGCTGTGTTTACCTGGATATTATTGGAAGTGTGAGGGAAAGGAGTCGTTCAGAAATCTAAACATTTTCAATGGGTAATCTATCACTACACAACTTATGCATTAGTTTCTGCCTCCATCTTGTAATGGACAGACAAGACACCAGGGGTGCAGGCAAAATAAGGACAAAATATTAGGTACACCGGCAGGCTGCTGAACGCTGGGCTTCGGACTGGTGAGCAGCACTGAAAAGGCTTGCAAATAGAGAGCGGGAGCCCGCAGAGATAGCTTGTCAGAGGACAGAGGATGCTACAACCTCCCGGCTGGGGATGTGATCGTTTAGAAAAGCAGAGTACAGGTAAGCACTTAGAACATATAGCAGTTCACGGACAAGGTGCCACAGGAATGATTGCAAATAGAAATGATCTACATGTTTTGTTACTAGTAACCGCGTGTACTGTATCAGGTTAACTCTTTATATTCTCATATTGCGTCTAATGCAACGTTGTAAACGCAGTGCGTGCTGCTTTGTTTACAGATTTAAATGCTTTTGTGAGCTTGTCCACTGCCATTTGTCGTTGCTATGGCCACCGTTAGCTGATCCTGCACACGTGCCAACAATGCACCATAACACACCTTCTTTTTAGACCAGCACACCCCATGAGTCCTTAAAGTGGCGCAAATAGATTTGCTAAAAAACTTGCTCCTCACTTCCACAAGTCAAAGCATCTGAACTATTTCTAAATATTAAGCTTAGGTTAGGTTATTAATTCCTTTAGAGATCCGCTAATTTCATTCATTCATTTAATTGAATTATTTTGAAACATATTTTTACATGTTTATCTCTGTAAAATGTCAAAAGAACCAGACACCCTGTAACTGAAAGGTTTTGGCAGAGAACCACAAGTAGGAATCAGTCTTACACAAATTTAATTAGAAGCAAAAGCAACAAAAGCTGAGTTGACAAAGTGCCAGGATCCACATTTACTGGAGTGTATCAGAGACACGGCTCAGTGGGACAGTTCTGATCCTACAGCCCAAAGCTAGAGCTACAGATTACGCACACACAGACGGAAGATAAGAACACTGACAAACTATTCTCATAGATTCATCCAATCTGGCACTGGCCAGATCTTGTTGTGTGTGTATACTATTAATATTAATATACAATTAATATGCAATAATGTGGTGAAAATAAAATGAACTTAATAAAAATTGATCAAAATTATTTGTATTTTAAGATTGTCATTACACATAATTATTCAATGTTTATTTGGATATAATAGGAGTTTGTACTTCTTTATTTATTTGAGATGTGAAGTATTTAAGTGTCGGTGTTTTGTGTATTAGACTCTTTTTTCTGTAAATTGAAATATACATTTTTCTGTGACAGCAAAGCAGAGTTTTTTTTAGAAATCAGTCTAATATACTGATTTGCTGCTTAAGAAACTTTTATTTTCATTACTATTAACAATGTTTAAATAGTTTAGCTGCTTAATAATTTGAATAGATCAGGGGTGCCCAAACTTTTTATTATGAAGCACCTAAAACTAAACTTAAGGAGAGTTTGCCGAAGATAAATAAACCAAATTATATAAAAGCTGGTAATTTCCTAATTTAATAATATTTAGGAACAAAAATGCACAGTGGCGCAGTGGGTAGCACGATCGCTTCACAGCAAGAAGGTCACTGGTTCGAGCCCCAGCTGGGTCAGTTGGCATTTCTGTGTGGAGTTTGCATGTTCTCTCTTGCAGTTTTATTCCGCTGTGGCGACCCCTGATTATTACAGGGACAAAGTTAAAAAGAAAAAAAAATGAATGAATGAAAAATAAAAAGAAAAAAAATAATTCAATCATATTAATAATGATACTTTGTTGTTTACATTTTAAAATGAGCTTCTTACAAAGAAAATATACACAAACATTTATAACACAATGTTCAATGCTAAATACACAAGTCAAGCTGAACATGCCTTTGCCTTGATTTGCTTGTAGTTGTCTTGTGTATTGTCCTCTTATTGTCTTCTTATCTTAGAGTGACAGTATTTACATTTTTCAAAAATCAGATTA
Source organism: Danio tinwini (assembly GCA_903798205.1). Taxonomy (NCBI): domain Eukaryota; kingdom Metazoa; phylum Chordata; class Actinopteri; order Cypriniformes; family Danionidae; genus Danio; species Danio tinwini. The sequence continues at coordinate 5,597,773 of CAIGQZ010032461.1, read as the reverse complement.
TTTTACCACATTTAATTGAAACACTTCACTTCAGTTTACTTTTTTGTAGCTCAACAAACAAACAAACAAACAAACAAACAAACAAACAAACAAACAAAAAGTTGTTAATTAGAAATGATAATCTTTGTTGAAGGCATTTGCCACAACCTTCATACCTTCAAATCTCTTCTCAGATGGGATGGCATCTCTGAAATAGGTGAACAAACATTTGTAAAGAACATAATTTATTCAATAAAACTCTTTTGTAATGTCTTTAGTCACATTATAATCAACTTAATGCATCTTATAAGTAATGTAAACAAGATCAGGTAAGTAAAAGTCATAGAGTGAATACATAAATACTTAAAAAAAATATATATATATTACAATAATTCAAATTGCAATTACAATTATAATTAATTTAAAAAAGATTATCAAAAGATTATAAACAAAATATAAAAAATGTCATTTAAAATCCTCATTCTTGCTTTTCACCCCAGTGTGTCCAGAAATGTAGCTTTCAGGCAAAAGTTTCTGTGTATCGCTACCTAAGACTCGACCAAGTGTAAACAGATTGGATGAATTTGGATGCGTGTCAAAATATCGGCTCGGTACTGTGAAAATGTAGCGAATAAGAGATACAGTGAGACAGAGAAACAAATAGAGGGAGGAAGTCAGGGAAGACAAGCGCACAGATCTCTCATCACACAGATGCAGTGAAGGTGTTGACAGATGTCCTTCTCATCCCTCAACTCCAGTAACGTCTTCAGGGTCACAGAGAACAAGACCAAACTCACCGACTCAACATTCAGCAGGAGCATAAATACGCCACATTCTCCAAAACAACAGATACAACTAAGAAGACTGAGTGTCTGAGAAGATTATGAGTAAGGATTATTTTTTATTTGCTACAGAAAATGCCATTTAAAATTATCCTCATGACACAAATTACACTGTAAAAGTATTAGTTGACTTTACTTAAAGGGATAGTTCCCCCAAAAATCTAAACCCTCAAATGGTGAGGTGCTTTATCTTTACTTTTTAAAAAAAATAAAGATTTTGGCTTGATTTAAAGAGCCCCTATTATACATTAAATAGAGTCATATTTTGGTTGTAAGGGTCTCCAACAACAGGCTGATATGCATGCAAGGTCAAAAAACACTTTCATGGTCTTATAATATGCATTTATTTTTACCTAATTATCCTAGCAACTCCCATATGAATCGCTCAGTGATTCATTTGTTCCCAAACCCCTCCTTAGTGCGAAGCTAATCTGCGCTGATTGGACCGATGACAGCCTGTTGCGATTGGTCGACACTGACAGCCTTCAGCGCGAGACAGAGTAAAATGCCCAGCATAGCTTATCAACAATATAGTAGTCAGAGTGCATTCAAGCTTCATATTAGTGGATTTTGGCTGCCAGTGGGTGAATGTAAATACTGACGACTAACTATTTTTTGAGCAAAACTTCAACAACTGGGGAGGAGATCGACACGAGTCTCCTAGCCCATCACACTCTACCTGCTCACACACACACACACACACACACACACACACACACACACAACCCTCCTCCTCAGAGGACACAACACCAAAATAAAAGTCCTTAGCAGAAAAATTCCAAAACAAAATACAAAGAATGTATATTAAAGAAACAACTTCACAATAGTTACTAACACCATAGAACACAGTACCCGGTTCTCAGCAGTGTTATCAGGGCCGGCGCGTCTATAGTGAGGGCGGCGTCCGCAAACCACCCCCCAGGTCCTCACTTTCATTCGTGACACCCACACCCTCCCTCCCGGTCATCACTTTCAACCGTGAACAGGTCACTTTCCTTTTCACTTTTGGGTTGAGGGCAGCATGATCGCCGTTCGCCTAGAGCGTCAGTCGAGCTTTCTCCAGCCCTGAATGTTATTCAGACACCTCACCCCGAACCTAACCCTGCGGTACCCCGGATTTTTAGGGACAGATGTTGGCAGGTATGTGTGTGCAGTTTTATTTTGAAACTTGACTGCTGCAAGTATGTAAGAACAGCTGAGCTGACGATGGGCATAGCAATGACAAACAGCAGAGGATCGCAGGCTCATAAACGCATTAAATCTGTAAACAAAGCACCACATGTCACATTTTCAACGTGGCTTTAGACGCGATAAGAGAATATAAAGAGTTAACCATACAGTACATGTGGTTACAAGTAACAAAACACAATTAAATACATAATTTGCAAGCTAGAAAATGCAAGGAGGCAACCATTTTAACCACTTACACTGCCGATGAATGCCCTGTTGTAAGTGTGTAGATTCCAGAAGCACTCGAACAGCACAATGCTGGGCTATAATGCTGTTTTTTGCGAGCGCAACAACTGGGCGAAGTTAGTATCGACGTCACGACGAAACGGCTAAAGACTCGTTATCAAAACGATTCATTTAAAGTACTAGGAGTCGACTCTTTTATAAATGAATCAATATTTTTAAACACTGTCTACTTTCAGATTTAAGCCTTTAATATATAAAAAAAATCTGTAATATATATAAAAAAATCACCTCCAGATGGTTTTATATACTTTTAAATAAAAATCTCTAATGTTTGAAAAAAGAAGTAAACATGGGTGTACTGTAAATGAAATAAAGCAGAACTGGTAATTGTTATATAAATTAACTGTTTAATTGGATTATATCTATGAGATTTGTCAAAGATGTAGACAAACTGATTATAGTTCATTAAAAAAGTGGCACTGATTAACTAGTATTAGCATTAACTTGTAAATTATCTTGATCACTAGCATTAACTTAATTAGCATTAACAAAAAAAAAGGTAAAATCCACTAACTTGCAGCTAATAAAATTGTCTTTAATAAAAGCAATATTATTTTTGCTAAAAAAAAGACTTAATTTAAATAATTATAGATTCAAAATCAATCAACTTTTGATTCATTTATTTAGCCTGTGCAGATCGCTGGTAAACACACAGTATCGCATAGAACTACAAATCTGCCATTATATGGACTACAAGGTCCAGTCATGCACTGCACACACACACACTGGTTCCTAATACTGGCTGATTGCTAACACAGCTGAAGCTGCTCAAAGACTGATTAGTTGGACTATTTATACAGCACACTAACAAACAGACTTTGCTGAGTCTTGTTATACTGTTTGTGAACATTACTCCGCGGTTTACTTGCCTTTCCGCGTTAGACCTGTTCTCTGCATAATAAACCCTGCATTTGGATCCGCACTTCCCTTGTCAGCGTCACTTCACATTACAGTTAGGTTAAACATTAAGAAAATCTTACCTGATATTGACACATTAATTGCACGTAATATAAGATTATTAAAATTCACATTTTTTCAGTAAGAGTTTTTGTGTGTGTGCGTGCGCATGTGTGTGTGTGTGTGTGTGTTCTGCAGGAAACACAAAGAGAAAATAATGTGGAGAAATAAAACCCACTCAATAGGCCTCCTACTGTGATATTAAAGTCATGTTAAAATTCCAAGTGTAAAACTAACCTTATGATGGATAAAAATAAAGCACCAAGCCAAACGCACCTCTCATTCATTTTTTCACAATGTATATGAATTATTTGTACCACAACCTTATTTTTTTAATGATTTATTAAGGACCAAACAAGAGTAAAATTTTGAGCCCAACACTGAAGGAGAAACTTTCAGGTGACATAACATGACCAAGGGAACCGTCACATCCACACCATCAGTTCTTCCAGAGTCGTCTGGAGTTTTGCCTTTTCATGCATCACAGACGTTCTGTTTTTGACAAGCTTAAAAGTGCCTTTGGTGAGATATAAAGAGAATATCCGTCATCAGATCCACCAGGGAACACAAAAGACAGAAGCAACATCCCATCAGCTCACCTCTGCTATCGCACCTTCTCTTGTTCTTTGCGGTTTCTCAACCCGAAATAGCTTCATTCAAGCAGTCTTCATTATTAAACTGCAAAATCAACGTTTCTGTATTAAGAAACCTGGATTGGAATCCCTTTAAATCTCTCTCTCTCTGAGGATCAAGGCGACAGAAAGAGCTCAAAAGATCAAGAAATTCACTGTGGTATGTGCTGTTTCGGAAAATGACACTGTGTCTGTGTACAGACTAAAATACAGAACTGAGGTTTACGGTCAAGCTATTGTGAATATAGCCGCACAGGCATATCCAAAATCAAACCATCAGGGAAAGTCATCATACATTAATGTCATTTGTGGATTAGCCAATAAGTGGCAAATAGTATAAGAACAAAACTACCCTCAAACACAAACAATTCAAGGAAAAAGTATTTTATAGAATTATGACTTGAAATGTCATTAAGGTTTGGAAGGAAAGATCATAAAATGAATTAAATACAGATTATTTATTTAATCAAAGGGAATTTTCATGCACATTTTGTCAGTTAAGCCGGCTCTCCAATCAGTAGTAAATTTCCAGCACATACTGTTATATGCAGCAGTATATACTAAACAAAGTCTTAGTTTACTGACAAGTTGTAATAAAGCACAGACCATTTAAGCTATAATTAAATAATTATAATTATAATAGCTATAATTACATTGCAGATGATCATCTTGCAATGACAACTTTACAAGTAGTAGTAAATGCTGCTACATCTTAAAGCATGTGAAATTACCACATTTATGTTTTTACTCCAAACTCACTGCATAACTTCAGTCAAATGTAAAAAAAAATATCCTTCGGTCAGATGATGTGGCTCCTAACAGAAAAAGGCATGCTACATATTTCATAGTAGTCTAAGGAACGAGACAGTCACTATTATTATATACTTTATTATTATGGAACATTCTAATACGAATAACCATATATTGTCAACATAGGCTAATTCTGAAAATGCAACCCTATATACATTTCTGGAGTTTGTGAATTATGTAGCCAGAGCTACGTATGGCTGCATTTCATTTTTAAACAAACGCTATGGGTCGGTATGACGCCTTTCCGTTTCTTGCTTACTAGAGGACCGCTTACCTCCGTATGCACGGCTTTTCTGCTGTTACCAATTTGTCAGGTAGCTCGACACGTACAACGGTGGACTTGAGACGCAGAGGGGAGTTGACCACGACAACGGTGTTCGAGTTCAGTGAAGAACGATTCCAGAAAGCAGGTAAGACAAAAGACAAAAATTAAATAAACAAGTAAATAACAGAGTAAGAATGTGGTCAAATCTGAAAATGTGGTAAAAATTAGGCTGCTGTAAGGGAAGGGCTTTTTTTTTCTGAATTGCTTTTGAAAACACTGGTTGGGTTTAGGGAAGTGGGTGGGTGGGTCAATCTGTGCTTTTTGAAAGTACTCTTGGTTGGGTTTATGGAAGGAGAAAAATGGGCCAGTCGATTGGTTAGTCAGTCAGTCAGTCAGTCAGTCAGTCAGTCAACAGCGGCCTCTGATGGATTTACACAAGAACACCAGGCACAAATGACACTGACGAGAGAAATTAGAAAATTTGAAAAAGCGCACACAGTGGCCTCTGGTGGATTCGCAAAAACAAAAACTGCAAAAAAACGTACCTTCTGGGACGTATTTTGCTCTCTCCAGGAATGTATTTAAGGGTAAGTAATCAGAATGAGCCTGGGTTGTATATTGTCACAGTCTCCTTTATTAGTCACTCTGAATCAATGAAACCATTTAATTATTCTGTTTACTGTTATAGAGATTTTTTCTTTGGCGTATTGGGAGTTTCCATACAAGAGCGCCCTCTGGCATTCAGATGGAGATTTACTACTGAACACAAATCATGATTTTGATTTTGATATCATTTCAATTTATTATGCAGCCCTACTGCCAGGCTTTGATTGTCTAGATGAAGGCAAAAGGGATGACCCTTTGAGATTAAAGATGCAAAAACAGAAAAGACTAACAGCTAATTTTCTTCAAACTACTGTATTAATTCAACAAAACACACATATATAGACATTTAGCATTAAGTGAAAGTTGCTGTTTAAGTACATTTATAAACGTGCAACAAAAATTAAAACACAACTAAAACAACTTACAAAATGTACATTTCACCTTTTATATATTTATATATGATATACCTTAAGTAAAAAAAAAATTATAGACAGACAGACAGACTAGGCCTGTCACAATAATCAATATATCGACTCATCGCACAACACATGGCCATGACCTCAATCATTTTTGGTATTATAAATTACTATAGTATATTTTGTGTGGATGTCCAACAACTGAAAATAGATCTGTCACTTTTTTCTAGTTCTTTTTACCTTTTTGTTAATATTTATCATTATTATTATTAATTTGTTTTTTACATTTTACATAAATTACGTTTTCACATTCTAATTCTAATTAGTAAATTGTTAAAATGACTACAATTAATTTAAATGAAATATTATTAAGAATAAATTATTAGGTCTTCTTTGGAAGAGTGTACTACTTGGATTATGATGCTATTATATTGTCATTCTGGCATTATAAAATGACTAGCATAAAATAGTCTTAATACGACAATAATATTGTTTATCGCATTATATTTTAGTACAGTATATCGTACAACAAAAAATGGCTATCATGACAGGCCTAAGACAGACTGCATATTACTTTAGGATAGGGCTGCACGAAAATAAAATTTACATTGCAATACTTTTTTTTTTCTCTGTGATATATACTGTGATATAAATACAATTACAAATACAATTTCATTAGATGACTTTGCAAAGTCATTACTTTAGATTGACTGGGATAATTGTGTAGGGAAGTAAAATGTAAATATATTTTAATGTAATTTATTATATAAATATACTGTAATAAACAAACTGCAGTCATAAACAAACACAATGGAGCACATATTAAAGTATAATAAACCATGCTTTATGGTTTTCTGGAGAGAGTAACAGTATTTAGGGACAGAAATTGAATAATCAAATGTAAAATAAAACTGCCTAGTCTTCATCATATAAATAATCCAATAAAATTCATCTTTATTAAACTTTTTTATACACTTCTAAAATGCTTTAAACTCTCATGAAATGCTCACATAGCCATGGGCCTTGCAGAACACATGCAGATGATAAACGTTCACTCTATTATGGTCAAATTCTGCAGTGTCTCCACAAAGCTTGAGTGTTTTGACCTGTGGTTTGTAGTGATCTATAATCCAAACTCAACATTGCATACGTTGCAATGTGACTATTGCAGATGCACACATTGTGATCGATGCTCAAATGATATATTGTGCAGCTCTACTTCAGACATTTAGAAAAATGTTCATGCTTCTTTGAAGCACAATATAAAAGGAAAATAATCCGGGTTTATACTTAAAGCAACTATTCCCAGCTGAGTATGTAACACAACAACCTACATCTTCTAAACTAAATGTACATTGTTTAATGCCAATGCCTCTGAAAAACAATACAAACACAACAAATATCTCACTGCAAATGAAAATATAAATAAGCCACACACACACTGCACACTAAAGTTTAAATATGCCACTGACAGTGGCCTGTTTCTCTGCTTTGAGTTAATTAATGCTCCCCTAACCTGCACTGTAAGCAAGTCAAACAGCCACTTAGTCTGCGTTCCCTTCTGCGAGTTTGTTTAGCAATGACTGCACACAAGATCTCCCATGTAGGCAAAAAGCTTTAACTAAAAACCCCTCGAACCGCTGACGCACCGTTCAGAAGCACCTTGCGCATATTTAAGCAGTCAGCCAATAGCAGGACATGTCACCGCCCCAAACCTACCTGATACATGTATGTGCTAAAGTAGATCCCATTGTGTAACTGGATCTTCGAAGAGGTAAGGTTCATCTCGCAAGAATCATATCAGAGCCGGGTTTGGATCTGCGAGCCCCCCGCAGCGAGGAGAGAAAGAGAGGGTGGAAAGAAAAAGAGAGATGGAGAGAACCGAACTCTCCCTCTGTCTCTAAATCCCTGATGGATGACAGTAAGCTAGAGAATAAATTAAAGTCGTCGATGCCGGCTCTGTTTAGCAGACAGAGGAGCACAACTCTGCGCACTGAGATCCACATGAAAACCAGAGACAGAGACTAAGAGAGAGAGACTCATGAAGGGAAGAGTAAATAGGGGTAGGAGAGGGAGCGTAGCAAGAAAAAAATTAAGCTTAACGGTACAAATGAAAAGGGAAATAGAGCAAGGGATGGGATGAAGAGACAGAGATGTGTCAACAGAGAATGAAGACTGGAAGAAAACAAACAGATGGTGCCTTCAAAATCGTGTACTTTCTGAGCAGGTACTACACTGGAATATGAACTTCAAAACTGTTCAAACAATGTGTTCTGTGTAATTTGAATTGAATTCAGACATACTATGTCCACAAGGGCTGGGCGATAGGAGCTAAAATCAAAAGCTTGATTAATTGAAAACTCAATTTGGATTATTGTACAATTGTTTTCTTTTCATTGTAAATATTATTTACTTATTAATATTATACTTTAATTACACTAATGTCTGCATTCGCACAAACTGATTTGCTGAAGTAAAAATTGTATATGAGCACTGGTCTTGAAATTGTGGATATAGAGTGTTTGCAATCACGTGATTCTGGTGATGCGCAAAATTCAGATGTAGGGCAGGAGGCAAAAAAGTAAAAGTAAAAAAAAAAGTCAAAAAGACGTAGAGGAAAGTCCATATTTTTGTGATTTATACTATATTTCAAAAGAGATATAAATATAAAATAAGCACATATGTGGCATGATCCTTAAATCATGAAGAGGGCTGAGTTTTCTACTGAACTCAATATATATTTGCCTGTAATTGAGGCAGTAAATATACAGTACTGTATAAGCTATTACGTTACATGAAAAAATACTATAGTAAACACTATAGTGTTTGAGAGCATACTATAGATAATTACTTGAATTAAACTGTCATAGTAATTATATTGTAGCTGTGCTACAACACAACTGTTGTAATAAATTATTCAATTGGCTTCAGTTTTCTACACTATAATCACAATGCACCACAGTTTACACTAACGTTACAGTATTTAATACAGTTTATCAGTTTACTATGCTACAGTATTTGGTAGCATTCATTATCAAAGAGTTTTACACATTATACACTTTACTAAGTGGTTCAAAAACATGTTTATAACAAATCATTATAGTTTTTCCCATGCGGATATCTTCCAGGTAATACCAGATGAAATCATACAAAAGTGTGGATGCATAGTCTACATTATTATTTATTTATGTAAGGGGGAAAAATGCTGCACAATAATAACCGTCTAATTTTGTCACAAGGGTTGCATTTCTTTTTTGTTCTGTCGATGAACTTATCATCAACAAACGTTTACCTCTGCTGCGCATCTCGACGTTCACGTTACGGCTGTTTATTCTGCAGAAATGCCAGTAAAGACTTGAATTATTGCAAAACAAGATGGAGATTACATTGCAGCGATTACATGGCAGGATACATTATTTATATTCTCCTGGATTTCCTGTAAGTGTGGTGGTGTTTGTATCTTTGCATTTTTTTGTATCTTTGTATATGTTTGTATTTTTATATAACACATTAACATATAATACACATAGCTAGACCTGTATATCATCTTATTAGTGCTGTCAAGCAAGTGATTGCGTTCAAAAAAAGTTTGTACACATGGATGTTTATTACATGTCCCCTTTTCCTCCGTGTTTCAGACAGTTTCCTGAATTTTCTAACCTTTATGAGCAAAAACATTTGGTAGTCTATAAAGCTGTTCTGCATTTCTTATTTTGTCCGATTTAAACAATTAAACAACAGAAAACAGAAACATTTTGATGTTCTGATATTGATTCCTATGTAGAAGAATCACTCCCTGTTCTCCATCTGAGTATTGCGCATCATCAATGATGTCATGTGAAAACAGCCTATTCCTGCCCAATACAAAATAAACTGGCAATAGAAAATTTGATTTACAGTACATGTAGCACGCCAATTACCTGACAATTAAGAGAATCATGTTCTCTCTCTATTTTTTGAGAGAGGAAGCGTGAGTTTATGGCTGTCAGAAAAATTCTGAAGAGCCTGTCCACACGCGGGTAGTATGTATAATTAACAGGGCTTTAAAAAACTCTGCTTGGCTCACTTTAGTTGTCACACCAAGGGAAGGGAAGTAGGGGAGCACGAGGCACATTGTAACGTGGGGTAATATATGTAACACAGAGTTTTAAGGTATTTACTCAGGGTAAACCATGGAATGCTCTCAAGGTTTTCACCACAGTGTTGGCAGACGTCTTCCTGCCAATTATTGAAAAAGTTTGGGTGAAATTTGAATGCAAAACACAGGAGAAACCATTTTTGCAGCATAAAAGTATTTTTTTATTATAGTCTATATTATTTTATTAAAAAAGTAATTATGTTAGTGAAAGAAGGTATGTTAGTGAAATCTTATATTGCTGTGATTACCGTCTTCTAGGCTAAAAGATGGAACCATGTTGGAAGATTTAAAAAACACACAGTGACTGCAAGCCAGTTAAGGAAAACACAACACAGCGGGGTTAGTTGTAACAGGGTGTTATAAGACAAACACTGTTGGACACCAATTAAACCAACACAACTTTTTTTAATTCTGAGTGTAACCTTAAGACATTTTTATATAAAAATGTTTTTAATAGAAAATATTTTTTAATAGAAAAAAAATGTATTAGTAATAATGCAAATAAATGTATTAGTAATAATGCAAATAAATGTATTGTATAATAATGCAAATAAATACAAATAGGTTTATCCAATAGATAAACAAACAAATGAACATACTGTGCTATGCAGAATAAAAAAATTAATTGAGCTAAGTATTGAGGAAATATAGTTACTATTTAAAGTAAACTGGATTTAAATAAACTGTGTAAAATCTGCCTTTTTAGGCATGTGTTACAACTAACCTTCTGTCTGTTACAACTTGCCCTGCAGGTGAGGTGAATAGTAACATTTTTACTCCTGGCACTTTTGGCAATACTGCATAGGTCCAGCGATCATACTTTTAGTGCTCATTTGTAGGAGAGGCTTATGTGTTGTTGGTAAAAAAAAAAAGGTTTGTCTAACCCCATTACTTTGTTCATTATTTGGCCAAAACTAAAAAGTGTTACTTTGTGCCCCGCTCTCCTCTATGCAATTTTGGGAAGTATGCAAATTCGAACAATGTTAACTGACATGATACAGTACGTAAGGTTGCACAGAGATAGAGTTCTAGCTGTACATACATTGCCAATGCAAAAACTTCTCTTATGACAAACTGACTTTTATTTACATTTTTTTGTAGTTTTAAACAACTAACAGTATAAGAAATACTACACATAACAACAATTAAAAAATAATAAAATACCAGAAAAAGCATGGGCAGTCATTTCCATGAAAACCCAGACAATATAACGTTTCAATCAACAATTTTGTTGATTTTGGTTTGCCTGCAAGGAAAAGATGAAATCGTAAACTGACCAATCACAATAAGTTTTATTAAGCCTCATGTTAGGGGTGTGACAAATTAGGGCCATTTACAGCTACATCAGCTTTTTTTACTAAATCAGGCAATTCTTATGTAGTTTTTTGTAACGTAGAAATTGTACGGCCCTAATAATTACACTGTAAAACCAAACAGTCAACTTTATCAAATGAAATGAGTGTAGTTAACTCAAAATAGACTGAAAGTTAATTCTACTCATTTGAAAAGAGTGTTGAACTGATGAACGTAATGAATTAATTAAATACCTCATTACTTTAAGTTAAATGGAGTGAGTTCACAGTACTCATATAGATTCACTTTTTAACTCAAATGTTTTGTAGCAATTGGTTTCCTCAAACGGTTTGAGTTTCCTTCATTTATTGGGTTTTACAGTACTCAGTTGGTTTGAGTTCTCTTTATTCATTGGGTTTTACTGTGCTCAAATTGCGTTACTCAAATGGATTAAGTTCACAGTACTCATTAGGATTCGCTTTTGAACCTAAGTGGTTTGTTGCAATTGGTTTCCTCAAATGGTTTGAGTTATCTTAACTTTTTGTTTTTTACAGTGTAGTAATTTAAAAGGGCGTGCTTACATGGGCAAACATAAGCAGCAGAGCTTTGGTCCTAAATTTGCTTAGGAGGTTTGGTGAACCCTGGGGAAATATTCCTTCCATTTATCTATGTGCATTTTAAGCCATCTGAAAGGCAAAGATTAGATAACAATTCCTAATGCAGCCTTCTTTGATCTGATTGGCCATTGAAGTCATTTTGACGTTGAGGATTGCTGTCAGACCTGTAATCAGCTCAGAGACAAATTTGTTCATTTTGTTGAAGTACTGTATATTTGCATAGCCAAAGCACAGTCATTATTGAGCAATTACTTCACTTCTTGTATTATACAGCCCTGAAAAAGGTCCAGACATTGCTGAACACAATAGTATATGGCCATGGATGTCAACCTGCCTATCAAAAACCTATCCAAACAATCATTGTGATGGCTTCATCAAAACATTTCCATTGAGGGGTTACTCTATTCTGGTCAACATTGGTGTCAACTGATAGGGGTTTATTTAGCGGTTGACAACCATATTTGCGATGCAGCCATTATTAAGAGTGCACATTCATCCACTAAGAGAAGATGAGCCAATAAAACAATGTTAAAAAAAAAGATTTTGCCATTTAGCTAGGCATACAACTATGCATCCTTGAATGTCAGAAGGTGTTAATCACATGAAACAGTCCAAGAATTTTCTTCATGTACCCAATGATGACATATAGGTCTGAGATAAATCAAGCCATAAGCTAAATTGTTTTAATGAATCCCACATAACAATGATATTATGTAACAGTTCTGTAGCAAGACATACACTTATCCAAGCAAACAACATAATGCAGCTTGCAACCAAAGCAGAACAGAGGCTGTTATGAAGAGAAAGGGATTAGCATCACATTCTTCTGTTTCTGGGTTAGACATACAGTACAGCCACTATTCAGCTCACAACACATAGCTCAAAGGCTTTTTAAAAAGTGCGGGTAAAAGTGACAGTAAAATGGTCATCCCAAAAGCCTTTCCAAAAAGAATTTTAAGACACAACCCATGCCTCAGGGCCCAAAAAAGATGTGAATCGGTATTTAAGGAGAATTCAGTTTGCAGATTCAATATAAGATCAGAAAAACACTCTGAAAAACTACTCTCTTGTCTTCTTTTTTTATGCCTAAACTTTTAATTAAGTGAATGTGATGTGAATACTGTACTGAATCAGTGCATTGTATACTTGCTACGGGTCTGAATTGTCACTTGCATCATGATCGTATTTGATTATTAGTCAGGGGGTTTCAATTGTTGGTACTCTTAATCTTTGTTAATCAAAATAAGAAAAAGATAAAAATAACAAACAGAAAAATATGACATGAGACAGCAGTCACTTTATTAATCTGGAGTTGCCACAGCGGAATGCCAACTTATCCAGCATAGGTTTCACGCAGCGGATGCCCTTCCCATCACTGGGAAACACATACACTACGGACAATTTAGCTTACACAATTCACCGATAGCGCATGTCTTTAGACTTGTGGAGAACCTGGAGGAAACCCACGCGAACACGGGGAGAATATAATAGGTGCATCCCAAATCGCATACGCATCCCAAATCGCATGCACTATTCTACGCCAATTCTCTCAAGGTTTTTTTTTATTCTTCTTTCGCCAATTGGTGAAGTTTTTTCCTTGTCGCTGTCGCCACTGGCTTGCATGGTTCGGGATCTGTAGCTGTGCATTGATGGAATTGCTCTTTAGTGTTTGGACACTCAGTAGTGATTATTAAACCACACTGAACTGAGCTAAACTGAACTGATCTTAAACACTGAAAACTGAACTGACACTGTTTCAATTTACTATAATCTTCTATGTGAAGCTGCTTTGACACAATCTACATTGTAAAAGCGCTATAGAAATAAAGATGAATTAAATTGATTCGAATTTAGTAGTATAAATAGTGCAAGTAGTGTGTTTACACAGAAAACTATAAGTGCGCTTTAATTACCCAGATGATGCACTCATTTGACCTATAAAATTAAGTGTATAACGATGGACACTTTACGCACTCAACGACTACAGTTTTGCTCACATAGCGGAAGGGGCGGAGCTATCAGGCGCACACGTTGGATAACTTTATTGATTTTGGATTGTGAAAGTGGAATTGTCCTATGTGAGTGATTATAGCGCCTCCCAATGGGGAATGCGGTTATACTTACGGCAGGTATTATTTGGTACTTTGTTCATTTTTTTCTCTAATTTGGCAACCGTCAAACGTCATCTGGGAAACGGGTTGAATTTCCTCTTAGTAAAAAAAACATTAGTGTTCCACTTGGGACAACACTACATACATATACCATGCTGTTGAGTATGTAAGTGCATAAGTACATAGTGCATGAGTGCATAGTGTATAGTGTGCCATTTGGGACACAGCTTATGTCTATTGTTAGCCATTTGCTAACAACTACCAGTAATTGAATTAGAGGCATAAACTAGGTTTGGTGCAGATATATCTTCTCTCATCTGCTCTTGACTTAAATTTGACACAACACTGAAAATTAGTATTTTTACTATTATTACTGCTGTTTGTCCTTTTATTGAATAGAACACCATGTTCTCAAGTTTGATGTCACACCGACACTGTTGTTTTTAGGGTTTACTACCATCACGCTACTTTAATAAATCAGACTTGACTTGTCTGAGAGGCTAAACTGATCTGGGAAAAGTGTTTTGTTAGTGAGAGGATGAGGAGTGACAGACGTCTGCTGGGACCGTGTGAAGACATGATTAGGCAAAGAGACATGTTGTGGAGGAGACGGGATGAAGAGGAAGAACAAGAGGAAGTGGAACGGCAAGACAAAAACACCCAATGGGAGGCACAAGCACTGGGTATCAGAGACAGCTGACACTGGAGAACCTCTCATATGTGGCTGCTAATGGAAGGACAGAAGGAAAGCAAAAAGGCTGTGATCATGGCAGTATAAGAAGGAGCACTGAGAGCCAAAATAGACTCTGAATCGACAGTGGCACGCCAGACCATATTAGAAAAAAATAGACCAAAATTCCCTTACCATTATCATTGAGATACTAAAGATATGATTATTTTAAAGGAGTTAAAAATAAAAACTAATTTAAACTATTTCAAATGTATTATGCATTTATTAGTGCATTTTTTATATATTTATAATTTATTTATTTTTTTTGTTTTTTTAGTTTTTAGTTTAGTGACATCAAATAATTAATCTATTAATGTTGATTTATTTATTTATTAAGAAATCTCTAGCTCACACATACAATATATAGGTATATATTTTGTTCTCTAATAAATAATACAATTAAATTTAATACATATTTAATAATAATATAAACTAAATAAATAATAACTATTAAACTCTAGTTTGGGTATCAATGTATTGCAATGTACAGCATAGCATTTTTTAGAAAGTTCTTTATCTTAGTTCCTTATTTGATACAAATCACAATTATTAGCATTTTAAAATAAATGTATTAAAGATCAACTTTGAGTCTTAGATGGTGGCAAATATAAATGTAAAAACGATCTCATTGATGTCCCCTATAAACAAAAAAATCAGAGAAGAAGCTAGGATAAAAGAAAACTTCATAATGTCTCTGATTTATAAACTGAAAAAGGAGGTTTAAAAATACAGTAATAAATAGTTATATAAATAATATTAAATAAATGATTTGATTTTGTTTAGTTCCAAGTCATTCCACATCATTTTGTTTTGTAGTGTTTTATTTAACATTTATAAGATGTTTAACAAAAGCAGTACAAAACCAATAAAAAGAAGAAAAAATAGTACAGAATAATTGACAACCCCAAATATATACACATATATACACACAACATATGTAGAATAAACATATAAAAAAGAAAGATAATATTCAAGTTTTGTTTCAAGTGTGATGAATATATATGTTAGACATGAAAATTTACAAACTTCAAATGCTAAATTCCCAAAAGTCTTAAGATAGCTCCCCATGTGGTTTCAGCTTTTTTCTGTGAAGTTTCAAGATGTAGTTATTCCATTTGAATGACATAAAGCAGCTCGTTCAACCATCTCTTATAACAGGGAGCCTTTGAAGATTTCCAATTGAGTCAGATCATCTTTTTAGCTGTAATCATGCCATCAGGGCTTGCTGTTGGGTTAATGCAAAGGTGTCCATTATAGTATTCATTCATTCATTTTCTTTTCAGTTTAGTCCCTTTATAAATCTGGGGTCGCCAAAGCAGAATGAACCGCCAACTTATCCAGCATATGTTTTATGCAACGGATGCCCTTCCAGCTGCAACCCATCACTGGGAAACATCCTTACACACTCATTCACACTCATACACTACGGACAATTTTTGCTTACCCAATTTACTTATAGCGCATGTCTTTGGACTTGTGGGGGAAAACAGAGCACCCGGAGGAAACCCACGCGAACACCCGGAAAACATGCAAACTCCACACAGAAATGCCAACTGACCTAGCTGACGCTCGAACCAGCTGTGAGGCGACATCGATACTCACTTCGCCACTGCGTCGCCCTCCGTTATATTAGAATATCCAAAAATAGTCAAGTTGGATATTGGTTCGATAAGCACTGGAAAACAATTCAAAAATGCTGCACCAAAACTCATAAAGAACAGGACAAAACCAAAAGAAATGTGCAAGAGTCCCTTCTGCCCTACCACATCTGTCACATTTAGTAGATACAGAGGGAAATATTTTACTTAATCTAGTTTTCTACATCCTTATTGACTGTACTGAAACTTTTACAGAAACGGTTTGAAAAACAACATGTTTCTGTAAAACTTCACATATAACGCTATGTTCATTAAACGGCAGTACGGTATATGCAATGATTTGAAACTAGTTGTAATAAGAAACAACTAGAAAGAAAAAGATCAATGCACAATCTGTGCTATGAACGAGCAGCCTCTGAAAAATGCTTTTTTTTTGTTCTGTAAGACAAAAAAATAATCTTTTTTACTTTCTACTCCTTTTTCTCAAAGTTTTCAATATCATCTAAATTGTGGTTTTAGATTTGAACCAAAAACTAATTACCAATTGTATACCCACTGAGTGCCTTTGCTGGTTCAGTCGGCTTAAGAAAACAGAAACACATCTTTGACAATTACTAAAATACATTTTTTTAAAAATCTTATTTTATAAGCAACAGGCTATTTTCTGTCCTGTTTTAGAATCACAGATTGTAGAATATTCAACAAATACTCAAAGATACAACTGGCTAATAGTTTAGAATTAAATAAAATTTTAACATTTACAATCTGTCAGGATTCTGCCCCTTGGGTCTTGTCAATTCTTGTTTTGGTGGCAGAGTCCAGACACTGTCCTGTCCTGTCCTGTCTTGTATGTTGTGCTCAGTTCGAGTTTTCTCTGGTCGAGCACTTTTATTTTGTTCTTGTTTGTCTCCATCTTGGTCGTGCTCAGGCCGTGAACGCTCCTGCTTGATGCAGGCGGGCGAGGTCTGGGCGTGCTCGGGATGCGCGCTCTCGTCCTGGTGTTTGTGTGTGTTCTGTCTGCATCGTGCTGCTTCAGTCTTAGCGTCTCAGTCTAGTTGGTTTCGGTTTTGGTTGGCGCTGGGATGGAACATGCACATGTGTGAGTGCATGGTGAGTGTTTTTATTTATCGTGTACTCATGTCTTGCGTTCAGACTTCTGGTGGTGGTGTCTTTAGCACGTGGTTCATGTTCACATGCGGCATGTGGTTTAGTGTTGTGTTTCATGTGAACATGCAATTAATTAGTTTTCTCATTGGCAGCGTGCTCTAGTCCTGTTTTATGTGAGCACATGGCTTATGCTGTGTCTTTGTGTCATGTGCTTTGCTGTCTATTGTCTAGTCCCACCCTCCTTGTTAACCCATTATTAGTTTATCCCGTTCACCTGTCTGTTAGTTAATTATTTCTTCTTTATAGTGTCCTCATGTCTGCCGTTCTGTGCCAATCCGTCGCTGTGTATCGCCTTGACCTGTCATGCCCAGCCCTGCTCTTCCCTGCCAGCCCAGTTTGTTTGTTTTGTTAATTTTTCCCCCTCTGGGTTGTTTTTGTTGCCTTTTTTTATTATTATTTTTTTATTAATAAACCCATTTTGAGTTACTGCGATTGAGTCCTAGTCTCCTCCCTACCTGATCGCGACACAATTCTTTTTTCATAGCATTCAAAATTTTAAAGGACAGCTGTGTGCTCATGGATGTAAACTTTATATGTTTGACACCACATTACATCCTTACTAGACAGACACTGCTGTGATTTAGATTAAAAACGCATAAATACTGATTGCATCTCAAATGATTTGTAATAACAGCAATAGTGAGCAAATAAAAAAAGCTTGTGTAGTGCAACATTTCTGTCAAATCCAATGTAGCCGACACAGAATCTTCTTACTTTCAATATGTCTGAAAAAACAGCATTGAATTGTGCCTTGTTTGTAAACAAATTTGCGATAAACAGAAAAAGTGAACAAAGGACCAAGTTCTTACTGATGGAGTCTAATGTGCTTCATAAAAATTAAATAGATGTACTGTAACTACCACTATTTATCATTCCAAAATTTTTAATACAATACCGATACATTGACTTCAATACCAGTTTGATACCAAAAACAATTCTTTTTTGATACCAATTGAATAAAATACTTTCACCAATATTACATTTATATTAGAGTACAGTATATTATCTTGTTTGTTTTCCAGAGTCACAATCTCTTTTCCTGAGCCACTGCACAAAGAAATAAAAAAGCAACAAAACTAAATGTAACTAACACATTAAATAAGTATGGAATTCAGTGCTGCATACATCAAGTTCTTAATCACTCAGCAGTTCTTCTTAAAAGAAATGCATGTCTGCTTTTTCTAGAGACAGACAAGTCTGCTCTTGACAGATAATGCTCTCATAGAAGACTTTGGTTAATAAAATATCTAGTAAAGATGTATTCCAGGAACAATGCATTCAAATGAATTACATTAAAACAGCTATTTTATTTGACAATAAAGCAGAAAGTCACATGCATCTGTTCTGATACAAAAGCCATCATATGTGAATTATGTGGTTTATGGATTATCAAATAACAGGCATCTCACAGGTAAGAAAGGGTTCATAGTGAATGATATTTGAGCTTACCATTAATGCGATGAGATGACAAGACTATTTTTTTCTACATATTATCCTATTGTTTGGCTCAAAAAGAGGGCAATTTAAAAATTGACAGCATCTTGTCTTCTGAGAATTTTTATCAATTGGTTTCGGTGTTTTTCTTTCTTGATGATTAGCAACTGCTTATACGAACAGGTGGGTGGAGCTAAACCATGAGTGGTGGGATATATTCTATAGTTGATATTCTTCTGTGGAGGTGGGGTTTGACAACATTATTACATAATCTACAGTACCACAAAAGTCTTGTCGTTGATCCCATTTGTAAGAGCAACAAATAATAACTTGACTTCTAGTTGATCATTTGGAAAAGTGACAGAAGGTAGATTTTTCTGATGAATCATCTGTTGAACTGCATCCCAATCATCACAAATACTGCCGAAGATCTATTGGAACCTGTATGGACCCAAGATTCTCTCAGAAATTTTGGTGAAGGAAAAATCATGGTTTAGGGTTACATTCAGTATGAGAACGTGCGAGAGATCTGCAGAGTGGTTGGCAACATCTACAGCCTGAGGTATCAAGACATTTGTGCTGCCCATTACATTACAAACCACAGAAGAGGGCAGATTCTTCAGAAGTATAGTGCTCCTACTTATACTTCAGCCTCCACATCAGAGTTTCTGAAAGCCAAGAAGGTCAAGGTGCTCTAGCGTTGGTCAGCCCAGTCACCAGACATGAACATTATTAAGCATGTCTGGGGTAAGATGAAGGAGGAGGCATTGAAGATGAATCCAAAGAATATTGATGAACTCTGGAGTCCTGCAAGAACGCTTTGCCATTACAGATGACTTTATTAATAAGTTATTTGAGTCATTGCAGAGATGCATGGATGCAGTCCTTCAAGCCCATAGGAGTCATACACAATATGAATTGTTTTTCCACTGCACCATGACTATATATTTTATACTGTACATTATTTCTGTTAAGTGACAAGCAAAGTCAGACCTTACTCTCCTAATTAAATAATTCATGGCATGGTCATATCTTATTTTGATAAAATAAGCATAATCTAGAGGCCTTTGCTTTTTATATAAGCTACTTCTGATACCAAATGATCAACTAGAAGTCAAGTTATTATTTGTTGTCCTTAAAACTAGGATAGGTGGCAAGACTTTTGTCAGGTAGTGTAGTGTCTCATTACTTCCTTTCTGCAGACTGTATTCAAATATAAGCTGTATTTTAGACTAACAAGAAAGTTTTGTGTACTAAATCTCACAGCATGTATTTATAGTACTATGTCAAAAGAAATAAAACTCTCAGTTCAATACCCCTTTAAACACTACCCAGTGAAAACACCAGAGTAAATGAGCAGCTTCATCATGCATGCACTTTTGCTAGCCAATGAGAGTCACTGACGGAGTAATTGGACTTGAAAAAGAACTTTTGCTACTCACTGATCCTCAGCAGAGCTTTTACTGAAGCAGGTTTTTATAATGAGAAGTAACAGCAATGTGCACGGGCTGAAGGCCAGACTGAAGCTGGAGGGATCTGGCACTCAAAATAAAACAACTGTAAAACAGACTGTAGTCACTGGACACTTAAAGGCAACGGGTGAAAGGAGGAAATCGCAATGACCTCACTATTAAAAAAGGATAAAGTAAACATTCAGATGTGACAAATGTAAAGCTGCCCTCGGGTCTATCATTTGTAATGAGACGGAGCCCCCTTGTGACTAGGAGGTGGAAGTGCTGGCCTTCTGTGACTGCACTTCCCACGATGCTCTGAGATGTGCTTGCGTAAAAGCTGAATTTAGGACAGCTGGAAGACTTACATTTGTAAAAATATTATTATATTATATTATATTATATTATATTATATTATATTATATTATATTATATTATATTATATTATATTATATTATATTATATTATATTATATTAT
>CAIGQZ010032461.1:5558591-5571292 GCA_903798205.1 Danio tinwini | reverse complement strand
ATAAAAAAGCATGAAAGGAAGAGGGAACACAAGACACAAATTGTGAGTCTGCATATAATCTCACTGAGCGAGCAGTGTACTGAGAGTGCGCAAGAACATTTGTGTGTGAGCTGTGCATATTTGAGAGAATGTGAGAAAATTTCCACGCGAGCAGCATATATTTGAGAGCTCACAAGCAGTTTTGTCCACAGAGGAAATTGGTGCACAAGCATTATATTGAGAAAGCCATGTTCATCATGCTCACTTTGTGCATGACAGTTTTGTGTTGTGAGCTACTTGAATTTAAAGTGAATACAATAATAGCAACAATAAAGAAGAGAAAAGAAATCTGCATTTTGTCATGGCATTGGAGTTTACATATAGGCCTGTTGTGTCTAATATGAATATAGTCAAGCTATTCACAGATATTGCCAGATATCCACTTTACCTCTACCATACTTTTAACAGATCATTTGTGAATCTGACTGCCTTCTGGAAATTTCCAGTAGTGTAGTAATAAAGAGAAAAGATGTCTGCCTAAAGATGTCAAAGTGGGACAATATATGAAGCAAATAAAAAAGTGTCGTCTGAAATTTTCTTCTAAAATATGCATTTTTCTCAGCATCCTATGTTTTTGTTCAGTTATTTTAATTTAAAGGGAATGAAAATAACTTATTCTTTGCTATAAAAGTGAAAATAAAACCTACAAATGAGAGCTTTAAAGAACGCTAATTTTAGAAGAAAATTTCAGATGGCATTTACAGGCTTTTACATCTGAACTCTTCATATGAAACACTAATATTTAATAATGCAACAGTTCAGCCTATACAGACTAGTCAAAAACACCTGACTCGGGTTATACGCCATCAGCAGGATATGTATGAAGAGTTTATTTGCAAAAATTGATAACTCCATTTTTAGTCATTTTCAGATGTCATGTCATTATTTTGTGCATTGAAGAAATTATATTGAAATTACATTTGGAAATTACTAAAACTGGCATTTTTTTTCAGAAATCATATACATTGAGTAAACCTATTGAAGAGTTCAAAATAAAAAAGTTGATTTATGAAAAAGTATATGAAAAAACTCATTTAAAAATGAAACATTTCATATATCACCCCTTTAAAATATAAGAATGTTAAGAGGTTGGATAATCATTATACAGAGATTATATCAATTCTACTGGCCACACAATTATTATCGGTACAAAAAAATATACTAAATGAATAAAAAAGAAACAAGAAAAAAATACTTAATGTACAGTAAGGGTAGCAGTGAACAAGGTGGCAGAGAATCTACTTAAAACTTGCTCAGAGAAAAGCTGTTGCTATCAAATATTGTTTACTGCACATTTAACAGTAAAGGGATTGAATAATAGACCTATTCATGGAAGGTTAGCAAAAAAGGTTCATACTCGTAAAAGTATTTTGTAGTATTTTTAAAATACAAATATACAGTATTTTATTTTGATACATTTGTGGCTGCTGTATTTTGTAGTTTATTTTGATACACCTAAAAAGAAGGTATTTGGTATTATATTTTAAAATACATTTCAATGAATCCCTGCACATTACAACATATAACAAATAAATGCAACATACAGTAAAACCTATACACATGATAACCATGCATTGCATTATTCAAGTTTCTCTTTTGTTGATGATTAATGTTAATAATGACACCAAGTTTTAGGCAGCTGTCGCTTTAAACAATTTTACTTTCAACTGTTTACTTTCACTTTAGACCTACAGTAACTGACCGTTTTTTAACAATGGGTATCATGTCTTCAATACCATATAGGCATTTTGATGTTATTTGCTGATGTGCAATAGTATGCAGCATTTTGCTCTGAGACAGAGATGCACAAAAAGCACATAAGTACTGAGTTTATACTGCATCCGGCACTTAAAATCTGAAATGTGAATTGAGTTCATAGCATCAACTATGAAATGAGCCACTGAAAACTGAGAAATGTGAAATGAGACACTGATTAAAGACCAAAGTGAGACTGTGGTGAGAAAAACTAGATTGTGGTGGGCGATAACATCATTATGAATGCTTCAAGCTACCCAAATGAGAATGTGGACATATACAGTAGTTTAGTACTGCAGTATGTGTGAACACACTGTGAGAATAAGAATATGGAGGAAATCGATATTGCGAACAAAAAATATCTTAAAATATTTAAATTTTATAAAGTTTTAAATATTTTAATATCAATAAATACTGAAATATCCATACTACATACAGTAACTGCAAGACACCTCTGCTGAGGTCAGTTCACCACCTAAAACATACTCAATCCTGCCATTTCAGGACCCACTGAAGCTCTAGATCTCCTCATAACATGATTTCTGTGCATCACATCTGTCAGAAAAGATGCTGGTTAACCTAATGCTGAGTTACAGCTCAATCCATCACTGTAAAATGGCACAAGCAAACCATTAATCACTTGCAGAGAAGTGCTGAGAACAGGATGTGAGTGAGTTATTTTATTTGAGCAAGAGATGGTTATTGGGTATCCATGATGCCATTAAAGCATTACAGAAAGTAACATTTTAATTGAAGGTAATATAAAATTAGAAATAATCTAGAAACACATTTGATAAAAAAGTAACTGTTACAAATAAAGTTTGAAAATTTAGCAGATTTTTTAACATCTGCTTTTCTGTCAGTAATTGCAATATTATTAGCAAATTATATATTGTATATAATGTTACACCACTGTTATTTAAATTTTTATAACAAATACATTGTATTTTATAGCCTAATAACATATCTGTGTGTGTATGACAGAG
This sequence comes from Danio tinwini, assembly GCA_903798205.1. Lineage (NCBI taxonomy): Eukaryota > Metazoa > Chordata > Actinopteri > Cypriniformes > Danionidae > Danio > Danio tinwini. Next base: position 5,568,512 of record CAIGQZ010032461.1, on the reverse strand, counting down.
TTATTTGTACAAATGCATTTGTTAACATACTGTATGTTCAGTGCTTCCCACAGGTTTGAAATATACTTGCGCTGATAGCTGGATTGAAACACACCTTTTACCCACAGCACATAAATGGTCAACTACATGCGACAAACAAAACATAATGTGATTTTTAACTATATTTTTTTATTTATTATGACACTGTAGTATACCTTTTCTTTTTAATGAGAAATTAATTTTCTTTTTTGCTAAAGTTATTTTAAAAAGGCTGTTGAAATAAAAGAAATCCACTATTTCTCTTACTTTTATGCTATTTAAGAGCCATGTCTCTCTCTCTCTCTTTCACTAAAGTTGCTTTATTGGCATAACATTTTGTACAATATTGCCAAAGCATTTTGATATGTATAAATTATGTAATATATTAGCATCATTAAATTGATAAAATGTACAGCAAATGAGAAATAAATAACAGGAAAAAGAAATACAAATAAACAATATTGCAAAAAATTATAATAATTACAAGAATAAAAAGTGTAGATTATTTAAATAAGGCAAATTAGTTGATAAACCATTTCTAATGGTGTACAAATATTTTTTATAGATGTCATTTTGCTCTCTCAGAGTATATAGTAAACTTTATCTGAGTTGTTTATTAAATAATTAATTATTTAAAGTTTTAGCATAATGTCAGTTACGAAAAGGTAATGCAAAAATGCAGTGTTCAACAGAGTGGAGGAACTATGACGTCAATTTGTATGCAAAAACCCAAAAGCGAGTTAGCATTTTAGCAGTTCCGGTTCTCTCCTCCCAAGGTTTTCGGTTCGATTTGGGTTAAATAAGGTTTGTGGCTAATACAAACTCAAGATACTTTCACGTTTTATTCTACAACATAAAACACATCAGTTACAGCACACTCTTGATTTTTTAAATCGGTTACGCTTCTTTAAAAAGACGGTTCAAGTTGCTAAATGGGACTACAGGCGGTGTCGGAGACATACGTCATAGAGCCGAACTGGTCAAGAATGCAGCTCGCTGGCATTAAGCAATTGGATTTGTCTGTGATTTAAGTATTTTTATTAATAGTATTTTATAATTTGTAGTATTTTCTAATTGGGAATTCATATTGTTTGTAGATAATGCCTTCACTTGTAAAAGACTGTCAAGGCAGATTCATTTGTTGATCCTTTATTTTAATTAAACGATGTTATGGGGATACTGCTTACCAGTGCAGCCTGTCTCTTTCCTGCTCTCAGTAATGCAAACGTGTCAATAAATGTGTAAAAAATACATACATGTTAACTGTCATTTGTAACGTGATCAATAGATTTTTTGTCTGTTTTTTTCTTCTGTTTTTTTCTTCATCTGAACACATTTAACTCTATGTTATAACTCTATGTTTAACTCTATGTCATAACTGCAATATTTACACTCCTCCTTAAAATGTATAGCATATGTGGCAAAAAAAAATATTGAATGTTGGTTTTTTGTCCATGATGGAACTTGCAGGCATATATAGTTTTAAAACTTTTAAACAACAACTTTAAAGCGAAACAAAATGTATTTCCCACATAAAAAACTATCCAAAAGGCACATAGGTCTATATACAGATGTGTGTTTTGCGTATTTATTTGTTTATATAATATAGCGTGGATTATAATATAATAAACAGAGAGAGTAAATCTTTGTCATGGACCATATTTTTAAAAAATAAGCTTAAAAAATTGTCTATAGCAGGGTGGTGCTGACGTCACAGGCGAGTGCACCGAAGGCACTGAAGTCCGTTTATAGTCTAATGTTAGCTTTTTAGTTCTTGTGTTTCCTAAAAGTGCTAAAAGTTGTATTTTCGTGTGAGGATTATCCGGTTGGTCAAAACATGTAAGTGTAATGAACAGTGTTTGAACACAGAGCTTATTGTTTGCAATCTTCGAAAAGCTTATGGCAAAATCATATAAGGATTTTATTGAGGGAACCAGTTGTATGCACTTTTAGCCTATACAAGGTGACGTTATAGTTCCTACACTCTATAACGGCAACTTTAGAAAGCGAAAGCAAGACATTTTGGGAGATTCAGAAACTACGGCAGGACGCTTTTTGGCATTTTTGAGATTGTTGACAGTTTTCGAGCGAACAGAACCAGCAGTAGGAAACGTGCAGAGCGAGAGAAGATTTTCCACTGTTTGGTTTTCTTGGGCGGATACAAAAAAGTGTAAATGGATGACAATAGTAGTATTATTTATGTGTCACCACCAAATATACAGTACTTGGACGGCCGTTAATAGTCCTGGCCGACCCGTTCACGTAAAATCTATGTGTGAGAAGCACTGTATGTTAAAAATATGCTACAAGTGACAATTGTGTGCAAATGTAGTCTTTGCACGACACTAGATATCAGCACTACACTAAACAAAATGTTTTTCTCCCCTAACCTTTTCGGCCCATTCGCATATCACATACACACATTCCCGCATAGTGTACTACATAAGTCAAAACAGCTCAGACACATCCAAGCAAATGGCATATTCCCTTTTTTCCAGTTGTCAAATGCAATTATCACAAGAGTGTGTTGATCTGCCTCTCTGCTGTCATGCCATCATGTGTTTTCCCTACTCTCTTTCATTCACTGTCTCACCTATCCAGCACTTTCCACATGCACACTGTGTCATCTGTTAAAAAAAAGACTTTCATGTACATGGCCACGCCATTAAAGCTCTCAAGGGTGTGTGAATATGCGTTTTCCTCTCCTTCTCTTTGACTCCGCATGTCAGTGTCTCCTTCCTCATTAGATAGTCATGCACAAAGCACATAGTAAAATTGCCTTTTTCAAAGCTTCAGTCGCTGAAAAGCCAACAACAAAGCTGGAGAAGCTATCAATGGACAAGATAACGCCACAAAGAAAGCCCTTCCATTTCAAGTGCTCGTCAGAATTCATGTGAGATGCCCATTTATGCTTTTTGAAGGTCTGAGGAATTTATTCTCATTGCCATGTAATTTTGGAACAGAGAACTGCATTAAGCAATGAAGATTTCCCAAGACAACAAGAGCTTCAACTTATCAACTGAATCCAAACATTCAAACAGTACAACATGCACTCACTGACCACTTTATTAGGCATATTTGGCTAATATCAAGTTGGATCCTCTTTAGACCTCCTTAAAGATGCAATAGGAGTTCTTGGAAAATGCTAGTGTTTGCCTTATAGCATTAAAAACCTGCATCCCACCCAGTAAATCACAATCCAAAACCACACCTCCTGAATGCAACTAGACAACATCGCTACAAAACATCCTGAATTACCAGAGAAAACAGTAAGTAACTCCAATAACAAACCTTAAATAGAAGGTAGATATTGATGTTTGCCTGCTGTTCTCTGTCTGAACTGTGTCTGTGTGAATTCGCCAAATAACATATTCCTTTCTGCACAAACAGGGTGCATGGAGGTATGCAATTACAGATTTTGAAAGTCAGGTAGAACAGCCTATCATAATGTTCGAACCGACAAAAAGTTTGAACTTTCATAGAATATTTAAATCTATTTGAACCATTTAATTAAATGATTGACATCAGGAGACTTTCAACTAGCATTTCTGAAAAGAATCATGTGTTTTAAACCAAGGGTGCCCATACTTTTTCCTATAGAGGGCCAAAAAGCAAACTTGATTGAGGGCCAAATATGTACCAAACCATATATATTAAATTTGCAATGTGTAATTTCATAATTTGTTCAGTAATATTTAAAAATAATTAGAAAACGTTGCTTTAAATCATATTAACATTTAATAATGAACCTATATGTTATGAAGTGGATGCTGAGAACAGACATGCAGACCCAAATGCAGTTTATTAAAGGCAAGGTCGTGCAGGCAAAGGTCAAATACAGGAGCAAAACAGTAGCACAAGGGTAATTCAATAAACGTAGTCAATGTACAGGCGAGAGGTCAGACTAGGTGGCAAAGGATTAAAATGAAAAACAAGGCAAGACTCAAAACACAGGGAAAACAGAGAAAAACGATTCGTAATGTTCGTGAGAGAAACAAGACTTGGCAATGTGAATGAGAAAGTGACATGTATGTATAGTCCATCTAATCAGTGCATGTAATCAGTGAGAACGAGCTACAGCTGTGTCTGTGTGTAAATGGCCGGATTATTGTCAGCTGTTGCAGGGGTTGATGGATGCAGAAAGTTCTGGGAGTTGTATTTCGGTTAAAATACCAGAAGTTATCTCCAGCGGAGAAAACATCGCTGGAGATCATAACATTAAAACAGTAAAAACATAAACAATCCCATTTATAACACAATAGACTTCAATGTGGAATACACTAGTCGAGCTGCCTTGCCTTTGCCTTGATTTGCTTCCACACCAAAAATATTCCACACGTCGACCAGGAAACTGAACTCCTGATACAAGACAGGATGGATCTATGCAATAATATAGTTTATGGCAAATTCTGACACTACAACTTGGATGCCCCATCAGAAATTGAGACTAATCAAACCAAGCTATCATTTTCCATTCTTCTATTGTACAGTTTTGGTAAACTTTTGTACCAAAACTATTGTAGCCGCAGTTTCCTAACTGGGGTGTCACCAGTGTGCTCTTCTTCTGCTGCTGTAGCTCATCTGCTTTAAGGTTTGACGTGTTGTGTGTTCAAAAGTTGTCTTTTGAGATGCTGTTGTCTTTTTATTAGCTGACCTGGTCTGTCATTTCTCCTCTGACATCTAGCATCAACATTTTTACCCACAAACTCTTTATCAAACCATTTTCTGTAAACCCTAAGATGGTTGTGCATGAAAATCCCAGTAGATCAGCAAAATCTGAATCCAACATGTTTGGCACCAACTATCATGTCACATTCACAGCCTCTAAAATCATGTTTTCCCCATTTTGTTGCTAGGTTTGGCCATCAGTAGAACTGCTTGACCATGTCTACATGCCTAAATGTAGTTGAATGAGTTTCTGCCATTTGATTGGCTGATTAGAAATTTGCATTGCAGGTGACTAGATGTACTTAATAAAGTGCCAAGCGAGAAAATATATTTCAACCTATATGAAGAACATCTGACAAAATAAATAAGAACAATATATTATGACATTTTATAAAAAAAATGTAACAGAGGCCAGCTAGAAAAGTGCTATGCAGGTAAACCTCTGACCTCTAAAGGTGCTCTAGCGACAGACACTAGAGGCCATGGTCTTAAGCCTCCTTGTTAGAGCAACCAACTCCCATACAAAGAATCATTGGTTCAATCCTAACTCAGACCGGATTGGGTGCAGTAGGACCAGAGGGTTACATGTAGGGGCTCGTCCGGGATGGGAGTGAGGTTTAGGGGGGTGAGTGGCCAGCTAGCAAAGTGCTATGCAGGTAAACCTCACTCCTCTGACCTCTAAAGGTGCTCTAGTGACAGACGCTAGAGGTCATGGTTTTTTAGCCTCTTTGTTAGAGCAATCTACTCCAATACAAAGAATCGCCAGTTCGATCTCAGCTCAGACCGGGTTGGGTGCAGTAGGACTAGGGTGTTACAAATGTATAGTAGCCTACGTAAGAGACTTTCATTCTTATTCTGTTTTTAATTGGTACAACTGCATTACCTTCCCAATCATCTGACATTACCTTGAAGTTAATCCTTAATAGCAGTAGTGAATTATACCTCATTGTTCAATTTAGCATTTTCTTCCTCAAAATAAGCACAGATTCTGATTGAATCTGCCCCGTTGATAATTGTTTCTATTGAAACAGCTTTTCATGTCACTCCAAATAACGTTTTATTACACAGACACTCAATTCTACTAGTAAATCAGATTTTAATATCACTGAACGCTCTCTCCAATGTAATCTGCAAGTGCTATTAGTGAACAGCCTCTGCTGTGTAATCTGATACAGGACATGATCTGATACCTGCATCACATTTATCAAGAGGAGGAGGGGGAGGGATGAAACAGGAGAAACTAGGAGGGAGAGAGAGAGAAAAAAAAAAGAAAAAAACACATTACAACTGGTTATAGAGTGACACAATCTGCATTACTTGTGATCTGATGTTTTTATATAGGTGTGTTTATGGAAGTGAATGCCAGGATGCAAGGAAGAGGTCAATGCCAGTGCTACTCACATCCTTTTTGAAGGCACAAGAAGAATGTGAATGTATTTGTGTGAACTTCTGAGATGGGGTGTGATGAAATCTTACACCTTATGGTGGACGATGGGATGTGAATGGGAATGGAAGGGTAAGGTCATGTGGCAGGAACCAAGGGTGGTGCCAACCTTGACCTGTCTGCGCATCTCATGCTTCCTCATTAATAATATACAGTATAGATAATAACACTGTGCTTTCAGTGTAAACATTCATGCTATCTCTAGCGATTTTTACAGACCTTTGCATGATTTCAGGCCCGCTTACTTCAATAATGTGATATTAAAACAATGATAAATAAACTATAACTGTGCCTTTATTAGCATCCACAATAATGAATAACAATTTTGAAAAAAAACAAATAATCCTCATGATCAATGTGTTGACAGTCTCAAATCAAATTTATAAACAGAAATCTGCTGCTGTCAACTTAATGTCAACCATTAAAAAAAAAAAGATGCATAATCACTATCATTCATACTTGCGTGCTTTATCGTAATCAATATACACTCACTGGCTACTTTATTAGGTACTCATGTCCAACTGCTCGTTAACACACATTTCTAATCAGCCAATCACATGACAGCAACTCAATGAATTTAGGCATGTAGACATGGTCAATACAATCTGCTGCAGTTCAAACTGAGCATCAGTATGGGGAAGAAAGGTAATTTAAATGACTTTGAACGTGGCATGGTTGTTGGTGCCAGATGGTTGGTCTGAGTATTTCAGAAACTGCTGATCTACTGGGATACTCACACACAACCATCTCTAGGGTTTACAGAGAATGGTCAGAAAAAGAGAAAATACCAGTAAGTGACAGTTCTGTGAGCGCAAATTCCTTGTTAATGCCAGAGGTCAGAGGAGAATGGCCAGACTGGTTTGAGCTGATAGAAGGGCAAAAGTAACTCAAATAACTACTCGTTACATCTGAAGTATGCAGAAGAGCATCTCTGAACACACAACACGTCCAACCTTGAGACGGATAGGCTACAGCAGCAGAAGACCACACTGGGTGCCACTCCTGTGAGCTAAGAACAGGAAACTGAGGCTACAATTCGCACAGGGTCACCAAAATTGGACAATAGTAGATTGGACAAACGTTGCCTGGTCTGATGAGTCTGGATTTCTGCTGTGACATTCGGATGGTAGGGTCAGAATTTAGCATCAACAACATGAAAGCATGGATCCATCCTGCCTTGTATCAATGGATCAAGCTGCTGCTGGTGGTGTAATGGTGTGAGGGATATTTTCTTGGCACACTTTGGACACATTATTACAAACTGAGCATCTTGTCTACGCCACAGCCTACCTGACCATGTCCATCCCTTTATGACCAGTGTACCCATATTCTGATGGCTACTTCCCTCAGGAAAACACAACATGTTCTAAAGTGCAAATCATCTCAGACTGGTTTCTTGAACATGACAATAAGTTAACTGTACTCAAATGGCCTCTACAGTCACCAGATCTCAATCCAACAGAGCACCTTTGAGATGTGGGGGAAAGGGAGATTTGCATCATGGATGTGCAGCCGGAAAATCTGCAGCTACTGTGTGATGTCAATATGGAGCTAAATCTCTGAGGAATATTTCCAGAACCTTGTGGAATCTATGCCACGAAGCATTAAGGCAGTTCTGAAGGCAAATTGGGGTCCAACCTGGTAATAGTAACGTGTACCTAATAAAGTGGCCGGTGAGTGTATATCATTAGTGCTGGGCAAAAAATAATTACAATTAATCACATCCAAAATAAGTTTGTTTTGGAATATATGTGCACTGTGTATATTTATTATGTGTAATTAAACACATCCATGCATATGTTTGAGAAAAAAAATATTTATATTTTGATATAAAATATATATCCATATGACACAAATGATATATCAATTTAAACATCTGTGTAACAAAATATAAATTATATAGCACTGCAGTATTCTGTAAGAAATTACTTTTAATCTCAAATGTGATTTTCCTGTTGACTTTAAATCTGCAGTTCTACATTTTGATGTGTCTAACTAGAGCATTCAGCAAAATGTTGATCTCAGTGCTCAGATTTGAACTGAATCTGCACTTTTCGGATGTGTTGCCTACAGTATTACAGATCCCACTCAGTTAGCATGTAAGTCTCAATCTGCTAGATCTTTTAGCACTGTTATCCAGCTCTCTGCATTCTCTTATCATGCCTAAGCCTTTGATTCTGTGCATCTCATTTCCTTCTTCTACAGACGGCCCTTGCGTGCCTGCCTGACTTATTGACCTGGACGACTACTCATCACCTCCCGGTTATCCTTGACAAGACTAAGCTCCTCTACCTCCCAGCCAAGACAGACCTCCCCCCATAAAACTCCTTCCATCTCTACTCAAGTAATTCAGTCACTGCCTCCATAAAACCCCAGGAGAAATCCAAGATGACCGAGTGTCCTTTCTAGGACATTATAGCGCTGGACTGATCCTGCTCATCCTCTGCTCATCCTGCTCGCCTCTTTGTCCTGACACTGGTTGTGTCATGATCCAACAGCCTACCTGCCTCATGTCACTACATCATTCTATCTATAGGTGCTCATCTAAATACATTCTCTGGCAAGAAGAAGAAAAAGCTGTACAAATCCATACTATAGTGTACTGGAAATCAGTACCAATCTGTACTGAAATTTTAAAAACGTCCATTTCCCACTAACATTTAAGCACTGTTGAGCACATTCTTAAACAGTGCTGATTTGCCATTGTGTTCACATGCTCCAGAGAAACGACTGTGATTGGCAGTGAAGGTCATCAGTTCATTGAACTCACAGAGTGTAACCACAGACACAGGGACACTGGAGTGTTTTAAAGCCGCAACTCATCAGCGGATCGCTCGTATGTCAGCTTATAGACAAACCAGCTGATCAAAGTGACTTTAAAACACTCCAGTGTCCCTGTATCTCTGTTTACACTCAGTCATTTCTGTTGAGTATGAAACAGATCAAATCTGAGCTGTTTAAGAGCGCGCTCAACAGCGCTCAAATATTAGCACAAAATGGACATTTTTAATACTTTAGTACCAATTGGTAGCGAATTCTAGTATTGTGACAACCCTAATCCATACGTCGATAAGGAATTAAAGACAGAAGGAAGTAATAAAGGCATGAAAGAAGGAAGGAAGGAAGGAAGTAATGAAAGAAAGAAAGAAAGAAAGAAAGAAAGAAAGAAGGAAAGAAAGAAAGAAAGAAAGAAAGAAAGAAAGAAAGAAAGAAAGAAATTAGATTTGCGCAACAGTTTATTCAAATATTAATAGTTTAGTAAAATATTACATTATCTAAACAATTAACTCACAAAAAGAAAAAGATTAGTTAAAGAACAGGAAAATAATTGAACAAAGATAGGAGCAAACACCAAATTGTTTTCATAAACCTCACAAAGCACCACCACACCACATCAAATCAAAAGTTGGAAGATCGTCCCTAGCTTAGAAAGATAAAATTCAACAAGAATTCTTGGTTTAAGGAAAAAGAAACTGACACTAAATTGTAACTCATATTCCATTCAATTTAGGGCTGGGCGATTTGGCCTAAAATGTAAATCTTGATTAATTGGACATTTTAACTCAATTACGATTAATAAACGATTATTTTATTTATTTATTTTATTTTTTGCCCTCATAGTTTACTGACAAGTACAGCAAATATGCTCATATTACAAATGAGATTTTTGAATAAAGGCTGCATTTTTTTATTTAAAAATAATTGAAGGAAACTTCATCTTAAAAATAGAAAATAATCTAAAGGAAGAAAGAAAGAAAGAAAGAAAGAAAGAAAGAAAGAAAGAAAGAAAG
>CAIGQZ010032461.1:5543274-5558581 GCA_903798205.1 Danio tinwini | reverse complement strand
AAAGAAAGAAAGAAAGAAAGAAAGAAAGAAAGAAAGAAAGAAAGAAAAAAAGAAAGAAAAAAAGAAAGAAAAAAAGAAAAAGATTAAGGGAAAACAGAAAAGACTGAGATAGAAAAAAAGAAAAACCATCAGAACAAAACATCAGAAAAACAAGTAACAAAAATCAAGCAGTGAAGAGTGAAAAAGTAAATAAAGAATGAAGTAATGAAAGCAAAATAAAAAAAACTGATAAGAAATAGTGAAAGAATAAAAGGATTGAAGGATCAAAATAATGAGAAAAGAAACAGCAAGAAGGCAAAGAACAAGTGTAAGAAAAAGAAATAGTAAAAGAAAGATAGAATTGCAAGTGCAAAGAAACAAAATGAAAACAAAAGAAATTATGAAAATACATAACATAAAACGAGCAAACAACAAAATAAAGATAAATAATGGAACAAGATAATAAAAAAGTGGGGAAAATGGTAAAAAAAAGTAAAAGCTCATAAGAACAATGATAGATTTTGGGTGAACTGTTTCTTTATGCTCTTGACTACTAAAACACAGCTCATAATGCATTGCCTCGACTGCTCAGAGGTTCATTTATTTCAGTGAGTGTGTCGCCCTCCTCATTGAGTCAGACATATTTTTGTCAGCCATTAGAAGCCGTATCATTTGTCAAAGAAATAGCTTCATTAAAACCCTTATCATATTTCTTACATTAATAAAAAGCGGTTATGTTGACACCACAGAATATGAATGGCCTTCTCTCTATATATCTAAGAGTAACTTGTGATTAAACAAAATTTAATTGAATTAATTAAATGTGGCAATACATTTATGTCTTATACATATCTATAGGGTGACACGATAGTGCAGTGGGCAGTGCTGCCGCCTCACAGCAAGTAGGTCGCTGGTTCAAGTTCCAGCTGGGCCAGTTCTGTGTAGAGTTTGCAGGTTCTCCCCGTGTTCCTGTGGGTTTTCTCCTGGTGCTCCAGTTTCTCCCACAGTCCAAAGTCATGCACTATAGGTGAATTGGATTAACTAAATTGGCCATATTGTAGGAGTGCATGAGTGAATGCGGAAGTGTATGGGTGTTTCCCAGTGCTGGGTTGCAGCTGGAAGTGCATCGGCTTTGTAAAACATATGCTGGAATAGTTGGTGGTTCATTCCACTGTGGCAACCTATGATAAATCAGGGAGTAAAGCAAAGGAAAATGAATGAATGAATACATTTTGAATATGTTTGATTTAATAATTGTATATTAACATTTTCAGATTTTTATTTTGTCTACTTCTGAATACTTTAATGACTTTATTTTCCCAGAATGCAATTTATTACTAGAAGGTATGTAATGGTGCAGCCAGCAATTTTAGGCCCTATGACAGAATATTTGTGGTTGGCCCCCTGCTAATACTGTTAATACCTATAAAGTAGATATAAGGAAGCCACCAAAGTGTGTGGGCCCTTAAAATCGTCCTAACTTAGACTAGCTTTGCGCCGCTCCTGTGTGATGTTTATCATGAATACTTTTTACAATGTATTTTTTATTTAATAGCTGTATATAAAATTTAGAACTACAATTGTTACTTTTTGATTAAGGTACCATACTGTTCAGCTTGCTCCGGCCCTGCGTGTGTTTAATGTGCAAAGAAATATGGATAAGACCAAGGAAGTGCTTTTAGAAGGAAAGTTTCAGTATAAAACAATTAAGGTCGCATCACCAGAAGGGAGTGCGCTGTACTGGGCGTTCTCTCTCTGTGTGTGTGTGTGTGTGTGTGCGCGTACGTGCATGTGCGTGTGCGTGGTCCCCCGATAATGTCAATAGACTGAACTGTCTTAGCAACTGGCTAAATGTTAAGGAGGACTAAGCAAAATTGTTTCTACTTTATAAATAATGTTCTCAACTCGCAATACAACTTTACAATGAGTACAATTGTTTGTGTTCAATCATGTATTATTATTATTATTATTACTATTATTATTCATTTTTTTTTCCAATTTCCATATTTGCAATGCCTGTATTTTGGAAAAAAAAATGGATTCGTGATTAATCATTATTAATCATGAATAATTACTTTCGTGATTAATCATGATTAATCACAAAAAATTGTGATTAATTAGTTAATTTTTTAATCAATTGACAGCCCTAATATATATATAAAAATTCATTGTTTCTTCATTGCACCGTGAATGTAGACGCAGACAATTTGGTAACGGTTCAGTAATAATCATAACCGGTTATTATGTACTGACATCATTTATCTCATGCAATATGTCGCTGTAGCTTACTACGGCAAAGGAGGCGAGCGTGAGTATTTACAATGCTCCAACTACTTAAAAATGCAGGAAATGTGCACAATTTCACTGTATGTGTGTTTGCTGGACCGTCTTTCACTGACACTTACAGCAGAAGCCCCTATTTTACTGCGATTGAGAGAATGAAAGTAAACATCATTTTCTCGCTGTGGCTCATTTGACCTGCTGGCATGACTTTTCCTTTCCTCTCGGCTGTTACAACGATACTTCTGGATCCAGACATGAGCACAGAGTGAGTTTTCTCCACTGCGTCTATCATGGATCAGCTGTGCCGTTTATCAGTGTTACTAGTCAGTGAACAGCACCAGAGCGTTAGAGCCAATCACAGTCCTTTCTGTTGAGCACGTGACCAATCAAAGTGGTGTAAGAACTCGCTAGTCAAGGCTGAGAAAGCGAGGGAGATATTTACATTTATTTATTTGCTATGAATCCTCATGTTGTTGAGTTTTTAAAGGTACAGTTTATATATCTGACTGTTTGTGTTAAAGGACACAATTGTATTAAAAATAGTATATAAATATATTTTATAGATATTAATACAAGAGGTGCTGTGCTGTGATGAAAATATAAAACTGTGTATGGAAAGCATTGTCAGTGCACCGTGATGAATCGAGATATCGAATTGAACCGAATCGATGGCATGATAATGGTAACCAAACCGAACCATGAGACCAGTGTAGGTTCACACCTCTAATATAAACCACAGTTTTGTACACCATAAAAAATGCTTGGTTCCACACAATTCCTTCATTTTGTCCTGACATAAATCGATAATGTGAACTTAATTGTATTTTGTACATTTAAGTGGATTGAACATTAAACATTTAGGTTGTCCCCAAAATAACCTCAAGAATTGTGTTGATTCAGCTCATTTTTAATAAGCAGGGAAAATCTTTTGATAGCTATTTTTATCTTCTGACATGTATTTTTATTTTTGCAATGGGAACTGTTTTCATTTTAAAGCATGGTGTTAAACAAAAACATACAGGTCTAATGCAAACGTAACCTCAGTCTTTGATTTAATGGCATTCGCGCCAGACAGCCTTTAGACAACCGGGCTAACCTGCGAGGAGCTTCAATTCCCAGCCGGAAGAGAAAAATCACATTTCATAAATAAATCAGGCGCGTCCCGGAGAGGAAAGAGCTACAACGGCCACCCAGAGACATCTGAGATGAAAGAGTTCAGGGCTGTATTTAAAGCGTCTCTGCTGCAGAGCTGTGTGATGAGCGTATGTGCATTCATCTCAGCGTATATGTGAACATGTGAAATGATCCTATAAGCTCTTAGAGTGTGTTACAGGATGGGTCTGGAGGACGGCCAAGTGGTGCAGCTGCGATTCGGGACGGACAGGTGATGAGTTTCAGTGACCTTGAGGACTGTCTAGTCAAAACACTGATCGTAACGGGTGGACAACATTAGCAGGTTTTTTTTATTGTATAGAAAATCATATATCAGTGTAAATTATTAAATGAAAGTTATTAGAAATATTATATTAGTTATTATATTACTAAATTATAGCTAAATATACAGATTGCTTTGATGGTGAAAAAGGATTCTTGAAAAAGCTGTGGGATGAATTTCTAAACATAAATCAATTATATTAAGATTATATACAATTATGAACAGTGATGTACTGATGTTGTAGTTGAAAAATTATATTAACAAATAAATGACTATCATTAAAATAATAAACTGTATTTTTTTCTGTAGCTATATAGCAAAATAAAATGGTACATATTAAAATAGCTTTAAAAAGTCTGTATTTAATTACAATTAATTTAAATTCTAATTTAAAAAATGATGTGTACTGAATTTCAAATTATGGTTGTTAAAAATGTTGTTAACCAATATACTTAACTGATATCATAAAAATTGTGTCTTTTTTTTTTGGATTGCTATTTGTGGGATGGTATAGACCAGAGGTGTCCAAACTCGGTCCTGGAGAGCTTATGTCCTGCATAGTTTAGCTCCAACTTGCCTCAACACACCTGCCTGGAAGTTTCTAGTATAACTTTTTCTGGGTGGGCTGGTGTGGTTGAGGAGTGGATCTTCCTTTATTTATGGAAAAGAACGTTTAAAGATGCTGTGACCACTCATATGTAAGATCAACAAAAAAAATTTCACAAAAAAAACATTGTATACTATAAACTATATAACTATAGTAACATACTATTTCTGTAGCTAAAAATAGTACACACTAAAATAGCTCATTAACATATTTAATTAATACCATAAAATAAAGCTATTTCAGGCATAACAACATTATAACCAACAGTAATAGATGGAAGAAGTGCATGCCAATAAGCTCAGTGTGTAAGTTTGTCATTTCCAATGGAGGCACGCGACTTGCACGACGCACATATAGGAGTGACGCATTATTGTCCAGCTGCACCCAGTTCAAAACATCTGAACTTTTCTGAATGCCGCGAGGGCACTGCAATTCTTGCAAGTAGAACTAACCAATCTGCTTCACACATTGTATGGAATATACACATTTCAGTAATAACGGCAGACTATTTACCTAAGACAAACACAGTGCACCCAACCACTGCAGCGTTTTTTATTTTTCTCCATAAATTTGCATCAGAGCTGCAGCATTGATTTGTTCATTTGTCATCCTTTGAAAAAATGCTTGATGGTCGCTTAGTTACGAGAGACGCCAGGGGAGCGAGAGCACAAAGTCCACTATAAATGGAAAAATAAGTGCAGGGGCTAGCAGCAGTCAGGAGATTTTAAATAAAACGGATTTAAGGATGTCACCCGAGTGGCTTTTTGGTTTCTTTTCTTGTGCATCCCAGCCACTAGCACACCATCTGGATTTTTTTTTTAGCATAGGGAGTAATATAGTCATTCAACTTTACAATTTGAATGTTGCAGTATGTATTTGAATATTGATAGCTGGTTCCTTTACTTGAAAGCTCAGATTTGATTATCATAATTTGTGTTGTTTACGGAATTCGAGGTTTGCTGTATCATTATATTGACACCTTAAAATTTTCTTTTATTGTTCAGTATTTATGCTTTACCATTGCACACACTTTGTAACATTTTATTTATCTAGTTTGAGTCTCTTTAACACTTATGTTTGTTTTATTATAAAGACTATTAAAACTATTTGCCTTAGTAATGTTGGTAAATTAAAATAAAGAGGTTAAATAAAAATATTCCAAATATTCATAAATAAATTGTTACAAAATACTCAATAATTATCAATATTAAATGATATGAAACATGATATCGGCATTTTTTTTGCAACATCGCCCAGCCCTACATAAACAAGAGGCTACGAAAAATGCTCATTGTAGAAGAAAATTCCAGATGGCACTTAGAGGTTTTTGCACCTGAACCCTTCATATTCACTTTAAGATTTGATGAAATGTATAATATATATCAGCTTATGTGTTCAATAATGTGTATTTAAAAAAATTAACAGGGTCAACGAGGTTGTACATGTTCACTTCAACCAATAGGGGCGAAGCTAAGAGCAATGAATTTAAAGTTATATGCAATATGCAAATGCCATACTTGTGCAATTAAAAACGATGACATAACAAACTATTCAAATCTCTCCATACAGAGCAGACACAGATTGTCCTTTTGAATTTCATCTTTAAGACACTATCATAAATTTGCACTTCTCTCTGTGCTCAAGGTCTTAACGCAAGCATCTGGATGGTATTTTTGGCCCAGGACTGGTGTAGCTTGTGATCCTGACAGCACAGCCCATGAACAGAGCTCCAGCGCCTCTGTGCTCGCTCCATGAATAATGAAGAGCCACGGTACTCAGCCAGACTGTGGATTAGCATTAGTATGATGTAATGCTTCTGGAGTGGTGTAGCACTATTTTTTTTTACTATGTACCACGTTGTCTTGATCTCACGAGGCTTGAATAAATATTTCCTTCAAGTTGGGACTAATCTGGGGCAGTTTACTTTGCAAATTCTCAACATAAATAACGCAAGCTACAAAAGCTGTAATATGAACAAATGGCGACTTGAACTAGCACCTCATAAGAATCTAATATCCACCAACACAATGTCAATTCAACAACACTGTACTCTGTGTGCGAGCAGGATCACATTGATTTAGGTGTGGTTGG
Source organism: Danio tinwini (assembly GCA_903798205.1). Classification (NCBI taxonomy): domain Eukaryota; kingdom Metazoa; phylum Chordata; class Actinopteri; order Cypriniformes; family Danionidae; genus Danio; species Danio tinwini. The sequence goes on along the minus strand of CAIGQZ010032461.1, from coordinate 5,552,186 downwards.
AGTGTGTGTGTGTGTGTGTGTGTGTGTGTGTGTGTGTGTGTGTGTGTGTGTGTGTTTGTGTGTGTGTGTGTGTACCTTGAGTCGCCCCCTACTGGGCTGATATGACACTGCTGTTGGCAAACAGTGTTGTCTCTTTGTGTCTGAAATTAGAGACACCACACCCCACTCTTCCACGACTGACTATATGAGTCAGGACAAGGCAGCTATGCAAACAGAAGTGATACGCATATACGAAGGAGAACAAGCTACAATTGCTTCAATTTACTGCTTAGTCCTATTTTAATTATACTAACAGAAGTAACATTTTTAAGCATGTTGTATTTGATGAGTTACATATATTCTTGAACACAGTATAAAAAATAAATAAAAAACTAAAAAAATTATGAAAATTTGTAAACACTTTCGAATACGTCCTTGTTATTTTTGTTAATCTGGCACCTGGTGGCAAATTACTTAATGTCAGCATGAAAAGGAAGTTAAGATTGTCCTTTTTTTACCATATCTTGACGTACATCCAATTGAATCAGTCTTGAAATAGGAAAAAAATGTTGTATGGTAGTGTACTGTATGATTTCATCCTTAGGGAACCAATTGGATCACTGGAAAAAGGCGTTGCTAACAAAATGTAAAAAGATTGAAAAAAAGACGAAAGTAGGGAAGTAGCCCCTCTCTAAAATCATTCCATGTGACCAGAAATGAAGAAAAGTCGTTTTGAGGGGGTAATGAAGGTTATGGTTTTGTATATCATGAAAGATTATGAGGGCAAAATAAATTTTTACAAAACGATGAAGTGCACTGCTACATCAATCATAACAAGCAATCCTATATACATGTATACATTTAAGAAGAGTAAGCTTTGAATTCATGCCAAACCTCTTAAGCTGGAAATACACTAGGTTTATGTCAACAGACGATGTCATCGACCATTGCCAATAGCCGATAGACATCATGATGCTGAGCCAGCATTGCGATCCTCCAACCCCGCCCCCGTTGCAGCAGCAACCCGCTCTCAAAAAATACACTCTTAGGCCTCGTTTACACTAATACGTCTTAGTTTAAAATAGCCATTTTAGGATGAAAACATTTCACATCCACACTGGCGTTTTACCTAGCATTTCTGAACAGCCCTCAGTCCACACTATACTGCTAAAAACACACATCACATGACCACACACACACTCTGTCGCTGTAGCATATGCGCACGTCTGAGCTCCAGGCAGTCTTGAGCACAAAACCTCAGAGAGCAGTGCATGTCATTTATCAAGGATGTACCGCTGGATCATGTCTTACTATAGATGTTAAATGTGACATTTAATTAATCTTGTCTCTATCTAACGACTCTTCTGTCTTTTGGTTCTATCAGCATATGTGTCACAGTGTCAGTACACTGCTTCAATCTTTCGCTTTTATGCATGTACTTAGTAATTTTAGCGAAAACCTCAGATACTGTTGGATGGTTGCTGTTGGTTGTGCACATGGTTGACCAACTAAATTTGTCAACGCCATTATAATGACACAGATCACTCTGCCTATTCATTTTGCCAGAGTCCTGTGGAAAAAGTGATTTACAGGTGGTAATTTGTGTGTAACTTATCTTTATTTATCTATGATTTGGTTATGGGCAAAACAAAGACCATGCGGGTCAGGTAGTTGAAACGGTAGGCTACAAATAACTAATTTGTTATGAATGAATTATTCATAAATAATTTATTCACTGCCACCTATGACGATGATGCCATCGTCCATCGCGATGTTTCACATTAGACATCATATGATGCCAAATAGACATTGCCCAACCCAAGCATTCACAGTGTGATTTTTGGGTGCGATTTTGAACCGAACTCATGTGTCCTTTTGTGTGCATTCATGCAGTGTACAGGAGGAACGGAGAGAACATTAATCTATCCCAATCTGCAAACAAATGGTTTTCAGACAGTCCGAAACGATGTTTGATTTATAATGATAAAGACAGTTGGCAGCAGGGATATAGCCCGGATATAGTCTCTTTAAGAGCCACACGGATCATATTTACTATTACATGCATTTTTAATATCACATTTTTGTTTAATTATTACATAAAAATGAGGGTCTGTTATGTGAATAATTATTAAGAGATCATGTCTGTCTGTGTTCTGTTCTGTCTCTGAGCACATAAACAGATAAGCACATGTTCTCTTTTGGGCTTTTAAAATCATGCCTAATCTAATACACTTCAGTAAATCAAGCATGTACCATGCAGCAAAAGTCACAGCACATGATTTTATAGATTTATATCTGAAACTGGGATATGGGGGAAGAACCAATGATGACTGTTGGAAGACGGTGGGATAATGGTGAAATAATCGTTTTACCTTGATTATTGTTTTTTCAAATTCGTTGAAGACTAAAATTCATTCATTCATTTTCCTTCGGGAAAGGGCATCCGCTGTGTAAAACATATGCTGGATAAGTTGGCGGTTCATTCCGATGTGGCGACCCTTCATGAATAAAGGGACTAAGCCAAAGAAAAATTAATAAATGAATGAGATTTACTGTTTATAAATTGATCTCCCCTGTATGATGGTAAAAAATAATAATCCAGCTTAAAGAACGAGTGATATATAACATACACATTCTATACTACAGTGTGTAACTGACTGACAGATCTTAAATAATCTGCCCGTCATTTGCTCTTGCCAGTTTGCATGAAAATGCATGACTGCACCTTATGGCCTACAGGGTTAAATGACACATTTTTAAGCACAGGATGTGCATAACGCATGCAATGCACTCTTGGCATTAGCTGTTGAAAAACTTTAAGGAAAATGTCCTACAGTATAAATAATCATGCTCTGAATAATTCATGAGAGTTTAAACGTTCAATTTAGGGAATGTGAATCAAATACTTCACAGATTTTTTACTCACAGATTTTAAATTATTCTATAGCATTCATATTTAATGAGCAATTCACTGCAACTTTATCCCAAAAATGAACTTATAATTTAGTTCTGGATCAAGAAGTAGACATTGAGGAGAAGGATGCCGTTCAATCCCATATAATGCAAAACTGCCTTAAAACACCACATTTACAGACATACAGATATAAAATAAGGCCTGTATCTTAAAAAATTGTAATAATACAATAAAAAAAATTTTACTTGTTGTTTCAAATCTACTCTATAAAAAACTAATGCAGTAAAATACTAAAAATGACAGTAAATATTCAATGAAAAAAGCTTCTAATTTGACACTTTTTCCTTATTCATTTGTAATTTCTTCAATAAAATACAGCTATAATTTTTATTAATCATGTAAATGTAGGCGTTATGATATTTTTTGTTGAACTCTTGTTTACTGATTTAATGTATTTTGTCCCTAGTTTTGTGTTATGATGGTGTTCTATATTTGTATTCACATATCTTAAAAATGACAATTTTTGCAATAACAATTTACAGTTTGTTCTTGCAAAATTACAATTGAATTTTGTAATTTTAACAAAATGATTATGCCAACAAGTATGAAATTTTATTATTTTTTTGAAAAAAGTTTTTTTTTAAAGGTGTGGTCCAGAATGTATTTTTACGGCTTGGTTGTGTTTATAAGATGCAAAGCCCCGTGTTCTCATGTGCTTTGAACCACCCCTTTGATTGACTGTAGTTTTTCGGCAGTTTTCAAAGAGAAAAGTTGATTGTGAGTATTTGTGCTCATCTAGAGAACAGGTAAAATCTAGCACGAAATAAACCCATCAATCCTCAAATCTGACAAGGTTGTTTCCTCATGTGTGCATCTGTAAAAGGAAGTCGCCGACTGTTTACACCTCTTGGGGTGGATGTAAAGTTGACTTCAGCTGCCACAACGTCTCACTGTTTCCAAGGAGACCGGATTTTCAGGGCCCCTGGACACAAGCCATTTAAAAAAAAAAGAAAAAAAAAACATGGAAAGAGAGACAAATGTGCAGAGAGTGAAGAGGCAAGGCACGAGTTACCGAAAATGACTTCTGAATAGTGAAACGGTCAGCATACCCAGCTCGAGCAAGCTATACTGGTCATGTTTACATACACTTAAATAGATGCACTTTGTCACAAGCTTTTTATAGCACATAAGGGCAGTGCTCAACCGTACCATCAAAACAATGCAATGCTTTCCTCAAGAGAAAACATTAGACTATCTATGCACCAACAACTGCTTCCAAATTTAATGACTCAAATGGCCTACATTTGTATTCCCAGCCAAAACCTCCTCCAAAAACTCGCTGGCAGAGCAATGCCGTCATCTTAACCTTCTGCACTATTTCCCAAAAGTGGCACAAATGACACGACCCTGTCATCGAGTCCCAGTGAGCGCCGACCTAGACAGCCATGGTCATTCTGGAACCGGCTGTGGTGCCACGCCTGCCCCTTATTTTTAATTATAGCCCATCCCTGTCTGGCACACCGATGCACACCCACTATCAGTTATACACAACAAGAGCCCATTAAACTGACAATGGAGATTACTGTTGTGTGGTAAAGAATATTAGTCACAGAGATCTGTGGATGGAAGGGATAGAAGAGGAAAAGGCAGAGAGAGAGAGAGAGAGAGAGAGAGAGAGAGAGAGAGAGAGAGAGAGAGAGAGAACTGAGTGTATTTAACTGTTTAATTAAGCAAAATGGATGATTTAGAGAAATATATTTCAATATGTTGGAGTGAAACCATCTATTTCTAGCGATGTCTAATGAACCACCTTTCAGCTAAAAATACCACACAGATCATATATTATGCCATGGTATACATGTCTGTTTTGGGTTGGAAGCTCAAACAAGCCTCTTTAAAGGGCAACTATTTTACCCCTTTTTTAAGATGTCATATTAATATGGTTCTTCTGAGTGTGCCAGTTTAGGTTCAGTTCAAAACACAATTCAGATTTTTTATTATGATGTGTTAAAAAGTGTCATTTTAGGGGCGTGTACACAGTTTGCTGTTTTAGGGGCGTGTTGCTTCACATAAAAATGAGTTTCAACTTCCCGCCCAACTTAACAAGGGGGCGGAGCCAAGAGCTCCCCCACTTTGTGTATTGCAATAGACAGGCAGACAGAGAGAAGCAACATGAGAGTACCAGCATTCAGCCGTACATGTAGGACTCAGACACAGACCAAGCAGAGAGTACAAATCATTTGTGTCTTTGTATAGTTTTACAGCCAACTGTGTGCTAGTTTAAAGCTCCGAGCTTGTAGCCTACACCGAGACTAATAACCAAGCACACTGAATTAACTTTAAATGAAGGGCATCACACACCGGATGCACCGCGACACAGCGCCCACATGACAGTTGAAAGTATCGCACACTTGCAGCGCAGGTGTGTGTCACCTGAAACTTATGTTTAGAATTCAGAAATGCATGCTGCTGCGTGGTGCGACGCTGCGTGTCGCCGAGCGGCGCTTCTGGTGTACGACCTGCTTGAGGCTATAACTAAAGGGCGTCATACACCGGATGCGTCGCTCAGAGCCATGACGCGGCACACCAGACGCGCACATTTGCATGTTATTTAAAATGAAACTATTCAGATAACGCTCTGTGGCGCGGCAGAAATATGAACAGTGTCCTGAGCAGGGCCAGCGCGTCCATAGAGGCGACCTAGGCGGCAGAATAGTGAGCAATCCCCACGGTCGTCACTTTCATCCATGACAACGCGAAATGCATGGTGCTGCGCGTCGTTAGTTCGTTATTTCCAATGGAGAGACGAGCACGTGAGGCAACGCGCTCGCACTTTCCAGCTGCACCTAGTTAAGATGACAGGGAGCTTCTGTGACCGCAGGAAATGCAAACCGCTGAAGTTTAAGGAAGACACAATGAAAAGTACACATGTATGCAAACTCACCAAAACTCACAAACACTGGCAGCGAGGAGAGCGATAACATGGTGAATGTTGAGCCCAATGAACCTTACGTCTAAAAATACAGCAAGGGTGTTTCTTTGGTGACATCGCTTTGACTCACATGCTGAAAAAGGCGGACGTGAAACAACATACTGAGGAGATGGTAATGCACACCTGTCAATCAATATTGGTGGGCGGGGGGACCGCACTCCTACGTCAAGTTGCGGTCGATCTCAAAACAGCTCCAATTGGTCCACCGTTTTTATGTTGTTAAATTGAAAATAAAGGACTGAGTGTGTTTATATCACCCCAATATGACAGTCTATACACTATACCTACACATATGTCTGTCCAAACAGCTTGAAAAGTAGATTTTTCACCATAGGTGCCCTTTAAATGCAAATGAGCTGTTGTTCCCCACCCTTTTCTAGTAGAGGGCGGAGCCTTTACAGCTTGTGCTACAGTTATTCTGGCACAAACCAACAAAACATATGGATGTGTTTTATAGACTTGTAAGTTTAAACTCTTGATTTCTATTCATTCTCGAGTTGCATTCATACTGCTCACATTCATACTGTATAGAACATACTTTACTAACAGCCGAGTAGTACGTTTAAATTCAAATGCAGATTCTTGTTTGGGAAACAGCCACTAGATGCCGCTAGTGTCACGTGGCGGCCATTTTGCAATGAAAATTTGTATAGAACAGCATCATGGAAACCTAATGTTAGACAGAATGAATTACAATACTGAGTTAAAATATTATAATATATGCTCTCAGCATAAATGAGTACACCCCTTTTGAAAAGTAACATGTTAAACAATATCTCAATGAAAACAGACAATTTCCAAAATGTTGGCAAGACTTTTACTATATCTGGTATCTATATCTATATCTAGTTTACTATATCTGGTATCTAAAATATCTTAATTAATCACTGATAACATGAAAGTAAGGTTAACAAAATAACTTGGATTACTATTTTATTTTTAGCTTTACTTAAAGTAGAGTGATACAAAAATGAGTATAGCCCACAACAATAACTACTTTATCTAATTTGTATGGCCTCCATGATTTTTATGATTTTTTGACAGCATTAACAATCATAAATAAAAAATTATGAATTTATGTGTCAGAATTTAATCATTTTGGACAAAATGGCTTTTTACATAACTTTATTAGTCTTTTTTTATCAGACAACACAAAAAAGCTACATACTTATATAACATAATACTGCAACAAGAAGTACTGTCAATCTGTTATCAACACATTTTTTAAGTCATGTTTATTTGATTTAACATGCCAGTATTAATTTGTATTATGCCAGTGCGTAAACTATTAAATTAATGTTATTAATTAATTATTAACTATTAATTAAAGTAATTTCACCTAAAAGTGACAGTTCCAAGAAAACAAATATGGTTAAAATATATAAAACAAGTCTGTAAAATAAACAAATAAAAATAACAAAGCAAATGCTTGCATCGCAACATAAGATCCAATGGACGGCCGATTACTTTCGCTCCAAAATGGTGAAATCGCGGGGCTGTTGCTGCGCGCTGCTGTTGTAATGGAACATTCTATTGAGTGTCGCCTCTTGGTGATTCTAAGCTCTTTGGTAGTAGGCGGTTACGGATTCAGCCGAAAAACTCGGAATTCGAAAAACAGTGTGTGAGAAGTACCAGGATAACCTACTTCCGGTGAGATTATGAAGTGCGCATCTGGTGGAGGCTACGCTAAGAGACACTGAGAAACACTGCTTACTGATAGGCCTTTAACAATATCTGTTTTTGTATGATGTATTGCACCGAAATATATTGCATTAAACAATATTATTGTTATTTTAAGACCACTTTATGCCACTCATTATATAATGCCAAAATGACAATATAATAGCATCATAATGCATGTACGTTCTTCTAAAGAAAACATATTTCATTTTTAAGAATATTTCATTTTACAGTTTAATAATTAGGCATTAGTATCAGAATGTGAAAACATAAATCCTAAACAAATAAATAATAAAAATGATAACTATTAACACAAAAGCGCAAAGTGAAAAATCTAGAAAAAAGTATCAGATCTGTTTTCAGTTGTTAGGCACCCACATGAAAATATACTATAGTAATTTATAGTAAATATTAAAATGGGTTCAATCAGCTGAAATGTTGTTGATATTGTTTTAAAAATGTTGATTTATTGTTTTTTTTTGGTATGGGCAATATATATTGCATCACCAAAAATGATGTAGGTCATGGCCATGTTGTGCAATAAGTCGATATTTTAATTATTGTAACAGGCTTACTTACTGATACATAAAATAGCTCTCTTTGTAGTGGAGACTTTGAAACTCGAGATCATTCATGCTTAAACAACAAAATGACACTGTAAATTAAGCTAAAAGTATAAAAAGCCAAATAAGCTTATTTGCATGGTGCAAAGACTGCCTAGTTCATAGCCCAGGGGTCTTTTACAAGCCATGGAAACATTGGGAAATAAAGAAAGGCAGTATATTATCGAAATTGAGAGTTGTACAACATGTAGTATTAAATGCATTCACAACATATTGAACAACCATTAATGATTAATAGACAAACATTCCTGTATTCTACATCTTTATTTTCCTTGCAACTTAGGGCAAGTTAACATACTGTACAGTAGATTGCCTCTTTTTAGATTTATCCATATTTTTTCATGAAGATTAGGGTAAGATAAAAATAAAACATTTGTGGACCCCCTACCGTACCACCGCAGACCCCCTGTTGAAGGATACTGCCCTAGATTTGAAAGTAGGCTCACTAGTACCAAATAATTTAGGAAAAGTACCATTTTGTCATTTATTTAAACAAACTTGGCTTTTAGCTAATGCACCGTTTGCTAGCTACAATGAGGGCGATACATTTCCTTAAAGGGGTAGTTCACCCAAAAAATTAAATTCTGTAATTTACTAACCCTTCACTTGTTCCAAACCTGCTTGACTTACTGTACTTTCTTCTGTTAATCACAAAATGAGACATTTTGAAGAAAGCTGGAAACCTGTAACCATTGACTTCCATAGTATTTGTTTTTCTTACTAT
>CAIGQZ010032461.1:5528573-5542874 GCA_903798205.1 Danio tinwini | reverse complement strand
GTGTGTGTGTGTGTGTGTGTGTGTGTGTGTGTGTGTGTGTGTGTGTGAGAGAGAGAGAGAGAGAGAGAGAGAGAGAGAGAGACTGAATATGTGGATATGACCTAATGCCTATGTGTTTGCCCTGAAGATAAAAGACTCCCTGATGTCTGTGCACACAAAAAGGAAAAAGTCGATTAACTATAAGAGACCAAGTGAGAAAAAAAATGTAGGTTTTGGGGTTTGTAGGTACTGTATGGCTGACAGAGCTAATGATTTTAATGAATTTTATGTAATTAATTTGAATGCAAATTCAGAAACTTTTCTGGTTGCGACTGGAAGAGCATCCGCTGTGAAATACATATGCCAGAAAATCAGGGACTAAGTTGAAGAAAAATGGTAATTTTTTTGGTGTTCATCTTAGGAAATAACTGTAGACTTATATTATGTTATCATAATGATATAATGTGGCAATAAGATTGTAACTGTACTGTGTATTTACACAGGGGCCATATTCATCTATGTAAACACACGAAAAGAACATTAACATTATCCCAGACACTGTAAAAAGCTCATTTTCAGCTACTTGACTGGTCTGACAAGATGTTCGAGTGTCAGAATGTTGTGGGACTGCTGTACAGGAGTTATTATTAGGGATTATAGATTGCTAAATTTAGCAAATTTTTTTTGCGTTTTTAAAAAAAATAATGATGGTAAAACACGAACACGGTTATGAATATATTAAAACATATGTTTGTTTGTCGTAAAAATTTGTAATAATGACAAAAAATGCTAATTTGTGGATCTCCTTACTTCCGGGTTCAGCACTACTGCCATTGTGGCAGGTGTATTCTGGGAAATTTTCTTACTCCTCAGTTTTGAGTGTGCTCCTAAAAAAATCTTCGTTCGAAAGGGTGTTTACCCCTTGCCCTTAGCCCTACGCCTTCAAGCTGAAGAGAATTGGGACACCACTACCCCTTGACGTGAACGCACAAAAACGAGGGGTAGGGCTAAGGGGAAGGGCTAAGGGGTAAAATTGGGATTGGGCCTTAGTGTCCCATCAGCGACAATATACAGCCACATCACACTGCTGAGTGTGATATCGAGTTCATAAAACATTTCGACAGCATAATTGTGTATATAAAAAAGAAAATCAAACATGGAGAGTCTCAAAATCGTTTTGTATGAGAAACTACTTTCTTCCGCCATTCATTCACATCCGCAGCTGACATCAGAACAGCAGAAACCATTGATACTTCACAAAAACATCACATTAGAGCTAGTATTTGAACGATTCTCTAGCGTAATATCTAAAATGATGACAAAACAGGTGATTTTGCTGACATTGTAAGATTATAAGGCTGAATGGCATGAAATGCCATCAGTCTAGAGACATTCCCAGTATTTCTCTGTTGCAATTGGGAGATCACAATAATTATCTCCGAAAAAGCCAAAGCAATGCAAACACTACTAGATTACTGTTGTGTTTGCGATAAGGAAAAACGCTAAACACATGCGGGCATTTCTTCTTTCTTTCATTTTATTGAATTAGTCTGCGGTAATGAAAACAGGAAACTCATTAGAAACAAACAGATGGCCAACCAAAAAGTAACTTATGGTTATATAAAGTACACAAAATACATACATTTCTGATATGTGTGTCGCATCTCAAACTCTATACACTACAATTACTATGGTATACACTGTTAATACAGCACTACAACATACAAAAGAGAGAGATCAACTTGTCAATCATACCAGAAGGATGATCTGATCAGCTGTAGTTAGAAATTATGCTGAGTTTTTCTCCTCTAAGGGCTTATTATGCAGTCTCTGTCGCCATCTTATAGATAGACATCGTCAACCATCTTTGCTCTGCTCAGTATGACAGGCTGATGGATGCCGAAGCGAATCTCCGAAATTCATTCATTAATTTTCTTTTCGGCTTAGTCCCTTTATTAATCCGGGGTTGCCACAGCAGAATAAACCGCCAACTTATCCAGCACATGTTTTACACAGCGGATGCCCTTCCAGCCACAGCCCATCTCTGGGAAACATCCACACACACTCATACACTATGGACAGTTTAGCTTACCCAATTCACATGTACTGCATGTCTTTGGACTGTGGGGGAAACAAAAGCACCCGGAGGAAACCCACGCGAACGCAGGGAGAACATGCAAACTCCACACAGAAACGCCAACTGACCAAGCCAAGGCTCGAACCAGCGACCTTCTTGCTGTGAGGTGACAGCACTACCTACTGCGCCACTGCGTCGCCTACACTATGTACACTAGTACACTATGTTGTCCAACAGCTACAATTTTTGTTGTTGTGAGTTTATTCATCTGCTGTCACTCTATGTTGGCGGAGTAATACAGAAGGGTGAGGAAGGTGTACGAGGGATGTTATTACAGTAATATTGCAAGGCTATTAGCCAATCAGATTCGAGAACCAAACAGAACTGTTGTATAAATGCACAGAAATTGTGTTTTACTTAACGTTTTGAACTTTTTTCACTTCAGTAGCAATCTGACATCTGTCTTCCTTAAAATTAGACCAAGCTTAAATCCATGCACCAAAGTGTTGAAGATTGGCATTCGTTTAAGCTGAACATGTAATTTTCACATCTATATTCAAAAAGTGAAGGTGACAGTTAACTATCAGCTTATTAACTAGATATCAGCTTTTTGCCCTATCTTAAATATTGGACTGAAGACATACAGTGCATTCCCATAAGAAGAAAATGATGTCTTTACACATCCCTTTACCACATGTGCTTATGTATTACTATCAATTGAGTCATTGATTAATTACCTTTTGGAGAATTTTTAAAGGATGCTTTCCCACGGAGATCACAGAGTCCCCATGAGCAGAAGAGCTCATGTTTGTGCCTCTAATAAAAGCCAAACATCTCGAGAGGTAGTTAAAACGAGTGACTGGAGGTTGAGAAATACAGAACAGAGGCCCGGCGTCTCGGGTGACTGGAAAACAACATTGACATTCATGGCTGCGGGACACTGAAAAGGTCACATGTGGGGATTACTGTAAATATTCACGGGCTAATATTTGTTGTTTGCTAAACGAGAGCCATTTCGACACTTCCCATTTTTGAACTCCTTCATAACTGTATTGTCTCTCCGGCTTCGAGGACTGGAGCCAAGTGTTGAGATCTATATTCGCCCATCAAAGCCGGACAGAGAATGAATGGGTTTGTATTGATCTTCTGGGCATGCCTGAAGGTCCAAAATAGCATACTGGAGGAGAAGACTTAAAATAAACATCTCATTAAAGCTACATGTAAATATGGCTGAGTGTGAGGCTCACGTTCTGCCTAAGGCCCATTCGTATCTGCGATGTGGAAAATAGAAACGGAATTACATAAATATGTTTTAAAAATACATATCATATGTCACGTTCGTGGACTTTAAGTTATATTTTATGTTCCTTATAGTTTGCCTTGTTCTGTTAACTTTTTTAGTTAGTGAGTGCCACCTGTATGTCATCTTAATAATAATAAAAAAACACTCTTTTTTTAATAGGCTCTTTTTTTAATAGGCTCATTGCAGACTTGGAGCAGTTGCAAGGAGAGCTGCATGCAATGCTTTTTAATGCCTACACTTAGCCCCACTTCTAATCCTACCTCTCACCGTGACGTCACTAGCTACATTGAGTGCATTGTGTCTGATATTGTAAGTCTGAGATATGCAGTCTCAGCTTGCGAATCAAAGCATGCATCTAGATACTATAGCAAGAGATAAGCAGTTAAGTTTTACCATATCTGAATTCATTCTGTCAATGTCTGGTCTGGCTGGAGCCTTAGCTTTTACCTTAGCTTAGCATAAATCACTGATTTGGATTAGACCATTAGCGTCACTAAAATGACCAGTTTACTATGCAGCGGAATGAACCGCCAACTTATCCAGCAGATGTTTTACGTAGCGAATGCTTCCGGCTGCAACCCATCTCTGGGAAACCCCATACACTCTCATTCATTCACACACATACCCTACAGACAATTTAGTCTGCCCAATTCACCTAAAGCGCATGTCTTTGGACTGTGGGGGAAACTGGAGCACCCGGATGAAACCCACGCAAACACGAAACACAGAAATGCCAACTGACCTAGCTGAGGCTCGAACCAGCGAACTTCTTGCTGTGAGGCGATCGTGCTACCCACTGCGCCACTGTGACGCCCGTTTGCTTGGTTATTTTGTCTGGTCTGGTCTGGTCTGTTCTGTTTCCACATCTGTGTTTCCCATGTATTTGAATTTGTGTTTCTGTGTCTTGTGAAGTTGTTTTTATTCAATAAATAGATCTATTTATCTCTGTCACCTTTTCCTTATTTTTGGAAGAATTAAAGGTTGTACACAAAATATATTTAAAAATTAATTTTTTTAAACAGGAGTAAAACAAAAAATATAATTAAGTTGTGCACAATTTCAGTTGTAAAACACTAAACAATAACTTTCATTTCATATTTCAATAAATTAGACACAGTTTCCCCAAAAAATATTTAACCATTAAAACACAGATAAAATGTGAAATCCATAAAAAAAAACATCAGTGCTTCTCACATATAGAATTTACTTCGGCAGGCCGCCCAGGTATATTTACAGCCGCCCAAGTATATTTGGTGCTGAGTCGACACATGAATAATACTATTATTACTATTACTATATTACTATATTATTAATATTATCATTCTTTTATACTTTTTTGTCTCCACTCAAGAAAGCCAAACATTCACGATCGATTAACCAGTGGAAAATCTTCTCTTGCTCTGCACGTTTCCTACTGCTGATTCTGTGTGTGCAAGACCTGTCACCACTCACACAGATCCACATGACGTGTGCCAAAATGCATCTGGCAGCAGTTTCTGAATCTCCGGGAAAAAAACGGGATTCGACTTTTGCTTTCGCTTTCTAAAGTTGCTGTTATTTGTATGCATTTTTGCATTTCGCAACAGATTGCGCGCGCACAGCCACGAGAGAAACTTTAAATGATTAATAATTTACAAAATGATTAGATAAACTTTACTATATACTCGGAGAGAGCAAAATGACATCTATACTGGCTGCAAAATATTTGTACACTATTAGAAATGGTTCATCAAGCAATTTGCCTTTTTTAAATAATCTACACTTTTTATTCTTGTAATTATTAAAATGTTTAACAATATTGTTTATTTTTATTCCTTTTTTCTGAAATTTACATTTTCTGTCAATTTTGTTAATTTAATAATGTTAAGTACATACTTTATACATATCTAAAATTCTTTGGCAATACTGTACCAAATGTCATGCCAACAAAGCAACTTTAGAGAGAGAGAAAGAGAGAGAGAGAGAGAGAGAGAGAGAGAGAGAGAGAGAGAGAGAGAAAGAGAAGCATTTACCTGTCAGTGGATGCACATAGCATAAAAGTAAGAGAAATGGTGAATTTCTTTTATTTCAACAGCTTTTTTTAATAACTTTTACCCATCAAAAATAAAAGGTTTATATCAGTGTCATAATAAATTTAAATATAGTTAAAAAAACACTTTTTTTTGTTTGTCGCATGTAGTTGACCATTTATGTGCTTTGGTTAAAAGGTGTGTTTCAATCCAGCTACCATCGCAAGTATATTTCAAACCTGTGGGAAGCACTGAACATATATTAAATGCAATTTTAAAGAAAAAAAAAAGGTTTTGTTTTTTGTTTTGATAATTGTGCTGGACGGTTTTGATTCATGGCTGTTTTCTGTTGTATTTATTTATTCATCCCTGTGATTTCCATTGTCAGATCTTGATCCCAGCAATATTGACATTTGCTGTTTGACAATTGAACAAATTTACTTTTATTGAACTTTTTGGTAATAATGCACATAGCAATAAACCTGTCAAATAATAGAAAACTACTGGCACTCTCATACCCAATTTCGTACTTTACATGACCAATCTAGACGATAAATAACTTATTTATAGACAAACAATCATTTAAAATAATCAATAAAAGTCACTTTTCAACATCAAAATATGACAGAGAAGGAATCAAGATCCCATAATACAATTCGAAAGCATAAAGAAACCATAAAACACAAGCTACAATATATGTTAAAGTGCTGGGCTTTACAAATACAAAACAGTAATGATAGACTCTTTAGAAAATTTTATTGATGTGCAATTTTGAAACTTGCATTTTAAAAAAAAGTTCTCAAAAAGCTGAGAAGCATTTACTTCTAGGAGAAACATCTCTTAGTTTCTATTTAAAATGTCTTCATTTCAAATTTTGACCACAAAGCAGATGACTGTCCTTTCACAAAAAAATGCAGATTTTAATTGCTGCAAACTGAATTCCTAGTCCACATGACTTGGCCAGGCTTACTGAGACTGTCTCTCTTAACAAGCCCTGAGCTGGGCACATTGAGGTAGTCCTGCAAGCACAGCAAACGACGCTACGCATCCCAATTACAGCCCTAATCAAATGAATCACATGGCTTATTTCATGGACTTCAGTAAAACAGGTTAATAGTCTCATTAGCTAAGCTGATTTCTTCTTTTCTTGCTGGCATTCCTGAACCTTTGAAGGTCTAGAAGCCACATGAGTTTAATCAGCTGCTTTTTTTGGTCTTATATAAAAGTAGCTGATGTGAACTTAGCATCCAGTCATTAGTCACAAAGAATGAGTGAAATCAATGATGACTAACAGCCTGTCAATGACTTAAACAGAATTTTTGTAGGATGAAACATTTTCAGCAACAACAACAACAAAACAATCTTCTTCAATGATCTGTGAAAGAAGGGGAAAGGGCAAGTATAAAGTATAAAAGCATAATGCCATTTTAATGAACTGTACTTTTGATAAACAATTTAAACAAAAACAGAAATTAAAAAAAGAAACATTTATAGAAATGTGTTTGTGTGTCCAAATAACACATAAATATATCTTAAACACATGTAAAATAATTGAAAAGCTCATTGGAAACATATCTCATCTTACATTCCCATTGCTCTACATTTTTTGAATCTGAAATATGTTGTCTAGGCTATATTTTGTTATATGTTTCAAATCCTTCTTTTACACATAGGACTTAAACCCTTCCCTGAACCCAACCAATTGTGTTTCTAAACTAACTTTTCGTAAGGAAAAGGTAAGCACATACTTTTAACTTGATGCTACATTGTTTTTATCAGTTTTGTTCAGTGCTTAATTTGTGAATTGCGAGGTCCTGGAACAGATCGGGGTAACGGATCCAGCACGTTACCTGAGGATGAAGAGGTATCACACATAAAAGTGGAGGGGGGGGGGGGGTCAGTTAAGGAGGGGAATCTGTAAAATGAGGTTCCGGATCCGGCCTGTTCTGGCACAAATTAAGCCCTGGTTTTGTGTAACTGTTCTTCACCAGACCCTGCATTAAATGCACAACACTGTTCAAAATGTACAATGGCAAAACACTTGTCTATATTTCAATTCAATTCACCTTTATTTGTATAGCGCTTATACAATGTAGATTATGTCAAAGCAGCTTCACATTCAAGATTATAGTAAATTGAAACAGTGTCAGTTTTCAGAATTTAAGTTCAGTTCAGTTGAGCTCAGTTCAGTGTGGGTATATGGAGAAAGGTGAACCTATTAAATTACAAATTACAGACTAGACATGGGCCAGTATAAGATTCTGACGATATGATGACCTTGAATAAAATATATTCTTTTTAAATGTCTGGGTAAAAAAACTAAAACTTAGTATAGCAGAAAATGTTGGCGGTTTTAAAACCTTGAATATTCCAAACTGCGGTATACCTTGAAAACGTTATTGTCCCATGCCTATTAGACACCATTAAGATGTTTTAGAGTATCTATTCGGTGTAAAGAATAGAATGAAGATAATCATTTATTTGTTGATAATATGTCCCTGTACATATCATTAGTGTGAAAAGAAACAAAAATCGTTTGCCTTCATTTTAGAGTGCTTTCACATCTGTAGATCGATTTGTTCTGAAACGGGGATTAAAATCGTTCCAATGTTGCACTTTGCTCTTGGTGTGGTTCGCTTTCACACTGCAAAGTTTCTAAACGGACCAAAATAGCTAAAACAAATCACGTGCGAGTAAATTCAGCTGTCATGAGTCCTTATTTAATATATGACGATGAGCAATAAGACATTATAAGTGAAAAGCTGCACTTTAATTTTGAATGGTGACACCCACAGACATCATCACCAAATAAAAATCTGAGGTAAAACTTTCTCATACATAGCCGTTGGCAAGAATTATGCATTATAGGCTTTTTACATCAGAAAAATAACAGATAAACCAAGACTGCAGTTCGGTCAATTTTCCTAACAGATAAACAGCTCCTCTTAATAATTCAGCATGCTTTCATTTTCATATTCGACATGAAATGCACATTTACTGGTAGGAATGACATCCCGCCATACTCAGAATTGTCCTTCATATAGGTGTATATGCCTATTACATATCCATAATACACTGTATTAGCCTGGTTCAATAGTTCGTTGGATAATATTGCTTTCTCACTGCGATCGATCCACTCCACAGTTCGTTTCAAATGAGCAGAGACCACCGCATTCAGGCGATCTCGGACAGATTGTTTTGGCGCGGATCCGAGTGCGATTGCTGGATTGACATATGCCAAACAAACCGCTCTAACTGGGGAAATGCGCAAGGTGCTGAGTGATACCAAAGACAACATGAAAAAAGGAGATGGAGTTCTAATAATCCAAATGCTCAGTATGGTTGTAGAAATGCTTCTCAAATAAGTCATCTTATTGTTTGTCTTTTACACTAGAACACATACATATTAGCTGGATAAGTGATTTAAAGAAAGAAATGACATTGCACTGTTTATATCTGTTTTGACATGCTATTAAAACGTACCCATAACAAGTTTTAGTTTTTCAGCGTTCAAGTGAATTCAAACAGCTGCACTTCTTCACTTCGTCTTATTGCCTACATGGAAAAATCACTGCCAGGGGGTGGTGACTTGGCTTACAGGGACTGTGTTGGACTTTTGGCAGTTCTTTTAGCAATGAACTGCTTTGGCTTGAACAGAAGCATCTATCACAGTGCATGTGAAACCGACAAAGTAACTATGTTACTGTGGAAAAACTTAGTATTACAGTTTGCCAAGCATTTTTTTTTTCTTTTCTGAGGACAGTCGGAGGTTGAAGCTTTGGTGGGTCAGCAGCGTGTTACTGGATCTGGCTGCAAATGAAGCACTTTCTAGCCAGTAAAGCAGCACTGGGCGCTCCATGATGCGGTAGTACAAACTTATTTTACAAGCTAAAATATTCCTCTTATTAAAATACAATAAAAAGAACATAACGTAAAACGGCTTTCGAAGTTTTTCAGAAATCTTCACTCCCGACGGGAATCATTAACCTAGTTAAGACCTCATTAAAAGTCTGGCCAGCCCAAGTTGATTTCTTTAGCCGACTTTACGAAATTAAATTATTCAACAATTATCGCTGAGCGTCTTAGGCCACACTCCACGCTTCTCGTGTTGCCATGTAATAATCCACACGAGTGCTACTATGCTACAAAAAAAGCAACCAGTTCCTCTAAGAGACAGCTCATATTCTCTCCATTTCTTACTGTACCTTTCGGGCATGCTAAAATTGAGCTGTCTGGCTCAGCGGATGACCTATTTAGCATGACAGAGGCAAAATTTACTTGAACCTCCTTGAAATATTTTCCTCTCCATTGATTTTTGAGTCCAGCATGGCACCTTCTTGGCAACGTGCGTGTCTTGATGTCTCGGGGGTTGTTTTCAAGGATATGCCAGAGCTACGCGTATTAGTCGAGGATTTGAAAATGCTATAAAGCACTTGACTATCATTAAGCAAACATGTTTACTCCTGCATGCATGAGCGAAACAATGTCTATGACACCCCCCAAAAAGATCTCATTTGAATGTAATTAAATTGGATTATTTTCTCTGTGAAAGTCATGGAGGAATTCAGACAGCGTCTAATTGAATATTCAGCTGTGGCTGCCTATAATTTGTGTGTCTTGCATGGGAAGATGCCACAGCAAAGCAGCTCTGTAAACCGACAAGCTGGTGGGAGATAATACCACCTCACAAATGCACACAAACACAAGCCTGTCCAAGTGAAGGGTTGTTAACATGTAAGAAAAGAACACAGATGTTATCCAGAGAAGAAAACTAACAGGTGATGTGTTTGCTCAAGTATTAGTGGAGAAGAGTTTTAAAGAATTTTTATAAGAAAGAAGTTCAAATACAGTTTTTCTCAGTCGCTTTGGTGCATTTCTCACAACACTATTTATATTTGCACAACAGTTAATGCATTTCTCAAAACAATTAGTCATTTGTGCACATCATAGTAGCAGTTTCTCATTCCTACCAGCAAATTGCAAATGCTTTTGGACATGCATCAACTGCTTTCATGCAACTCTCTGCTGTTTTATAACATTATTATTATTTGCTCATGTCATGTCAGTCAAAATTTGCTAAAATTGTGAATGCATTTTATGTAAAACTAATAGTCCTCATTTCATTATCTGAGTCATTACATACAAAAATGTTGAACTAGTTGTCAAAATCTGTCAAGCAAATTTTATAAAAAATGTTAAATCTTTTTTTTACTGAAAATGTCTTCTAAATTTAACAATTTTGTGTATGATTTACAGACCTGTGTATGTTGTAGGTTCAGTTCCAATATGTACTGCAATATTGTTAACAGTTGTGCATAGCTCTACTGTAACTGTTTACAGTAGGTTTATGTTTGTTGTAAATAAGGTGTATTTATATTTTTTGCACAATGCTGTGATTTTGAAGTACAAAGAGTAGTAAAAATGTGAAACATTCATATTCAGTGTCTTGAACTCAGATACCTCGCTAAATGCAGTGATGTCTAACTTTACTGTAGTTCTTACAGTTTTCTCAGTGGCTTTGGTGCATTTTTTCACAACACAGTTTACATTTGCACAACAGTTAATGCATTTCTCAAAACAATTATTACAAACTACAAAACCTAGTGGATAACCTGCAAAAGCGTGTCACTTGCTTAAAATGGATAGCTCATTCCTCAAAATCAAGTATTCATGTCAATGAAAGTGTCAGTGTCATCAAAATGAAAAGTCCTGACACTTTTTATGAACAAGTTTATGAACAAGTTAGTCAAATGGCTTTGTCATGTTTTCATTATGACAGTTTACTCTGTACATTTTTTTCAATGACACGTCCTGAAAATGCTCAAGACAGCACTATATACTATTTGCACAGCCATTTGAAAACAGTAAAGTTAGACATCACTGCATTTAGTGAGGTATCTGAGTACAAGACACTGAATATGTATGTTTCACATTTTTACTGCATTTGCTATTTGCAATTCTAATTTATTTACAGCATTGTGCAAAATAATAAATACACCCTTATTTACAACAAACATAAACTTCCCTTGAATAGAGTTGTGCACAACTGGAAACAATATTGCAGAAGTCAAATCAAAAGTGGTTGAAAAAGTTGTAGCAGAGCAACTTATGGTTCATTTAGATTAAAAATTCTCTCTTACATCCCATGCAGTTTGGTTTTAGAAAAAAAACATTCAACTGAGACAGCTTGCTGTTACTTTTTAGAAATGATAAAGACAAATTTAGATGGGGGGGGCAGTCTTTCTTGATTTACATGAGGCATTTGACACTGTTAATCATGATATTTTAATTAACAAACTAAACAATTACGATATTTCAAAGCAAACACTAAATTGGATAAAATCGTACTTGAGTGATCGGAGTCAATGTGTTCAGGTTAACAATTTTAAATCTACCTTTAAACCAGTTAAATTAGGAGTGCCTTAGGGATCTATTTTAGGACCTTTACTTTTTAGTATTTATATAAATGATTTAACAGCTAAATGCATTGATGCTGAGTTATTAATGTACACTGATGATGCTGTGCTTTACACTTATGGAAAAAATCCAACAGAAGTTGCTACTAAATTAACAAATGAAATGCAAAATGTTTTTAAATGGTTGCAAAATTCAAATCTCCCCTTAAATGTTAAAAAACCTGTATTCACGAGTTTCTCAAACAGGTATAAAGTTGGAAATGTTTTAGAAATTTTTATAAATGGGCAAAGTATTAAAAATGTCACTGAATTTAAATATTTAGACATCATGTTGGACTCAAACTTTAATTTTAAAACTCATATTAAAAAACTTGCTACCATACTGAGATTCAATCTAAGTCATTTTAAACATATCAGAGATTCACTGACTTATGAGGCCTCTGTTTGTATTTAAATACTATGATTTTTCCACATTTGTTGTACTGTATAAGCAGCTGGTCTCATGAATGTAAATCATCTTTATCACTGTTGGAATCATTATACAAGAGAGCACTTAAAATTCATGATAAAAAGCCTTGTCTGTACCATCACTGCAATATCTTAAAAAACTGTCTCTTAAGCTTTGATAATATTATTAAATATTGCAATATTTGTTTTGTTTTTAAAATTATTCACAATCTTTCTGCTCCATCGTTAAAAATTGTTTTAATTCCAAATTAGAGAAAACATAGCGAACGACATGTTCTATGGTAAGAGGGGAATGTATTGTTCCTAGACGTAAGACCTCATTTGGTCAATCTTCTTTTATTTATAAAGCCACAAATCTATGGAATTCTCTCCCAACAGAAATAATCACATGTACAAATTATAAGATGTTTTCATGCCTGACTAGGAGATGGTTTTTGTCAAATCAGATTTGTACACACTGAGTGAGATGTTTCTAATTTGTTAGTGTTTATATGTGATTATGCCTGTATGTTTTAAATTGACTTTTAAGTTAATTGGATATTATTGTTTAAATTTTTACCTTTCCAGGGACTGCAGGTGGAAAATAGCAATCTTGCTACAACCTAGCAAAATGCATCTTTCCTCTTTGAGGTTAATGTAATTTTTGTGCATTGTCCCTGCTAAATAAATAAATTCCTTCATTCATAAAATTGTTCAATTTAGAAGACATTCTCAGGAAAAAAAAGATTATTATTTTTTATAATAAAATTAGCTTGACGAAGTTTGACAACTAGTTCAACATTTTTGTATGTAATGACTCAAGTAATGAAATGAGGACTATTAGTTTTATAAGGAATGACTATTCAGCATCCACAAGTTTAGTTAATTTTGACTGACATGACATGAGCAAATGATAATGTTACAAACAGCAGAGAGTTGTATGAAAGCAATTGATGCATGTCCAAAAGCATTCGCAATTTGTTGGAAAGAATAAGAAACTGCTGCTATGATGTGCTCAAATGACTAAATGTTTTGTTTTGAGAAATGCATTAACTGTTGTGCCAATGTAAATAGTGTTGTGAGAAATGCACCAAAGCAATTAAGAAAAACTGTAAATTGCTGTGCAAATAGTATATAGTGCTGTCTTGAGCATTTCCAGTAAGTGTCACCAAAATCTGACTTTTTTGCATAGGAAAAAAAGTATAAAGTAAACTGTCATAATGAAAACATGAAAATTCATTTGCCTATCTTGTTCATAAACAATGGTGTCAGGACCTTTCATTTTGATGACACTGACACTTTTATTGACATGAATACTTGCTTTTGAAGAATGAGCTATCCATTTTGAGCAAGTGACACGCTTTTGCAGGTTATCAACTAGGTTTTGCAGTTTGCACTAATTGTTTTGAGAAATGCATTAACTGTTGTGCAAATGTAAATAGTGTTGTGAGAAATGCTCCAAAGTGACTGAGAAAAACTGTAATATAATTATTTCAGGATTTCAGACAGACAGAAAGACTGACGGAGAGACAGATAGACAATTCAACAACAGATGAATGTAAAAGGACATTTAAAAAACAGACAGATGGAAAGACAGACAGAATGGCAGACAAAATGACAGACACAACAACTGAACAATACAAACATTTTACAAAGATTACAAAGAACAAAACAGCAATTTATAACATGAATTTACAAAACAGCAATTTACACAATTTGTTGAACGATAGAATGATAGACAGAACAATTGAAAGAACAATACAGAACAGATGTAGTAATAATAAAACAACTTATAGAACTGTACAAAAACTGAATGGAGAACAGGAAAAAATTATTATGACAGAAAGACAAAACAAATGAACACAAGGGAATAACAATAAATAACAATCAAAAATTGAAACAACAGACAGATAATAATACAATAAAATAATGAATAGAACAATGGATAGTAAGGTTGGGCGATAGATAGATAAATAGATAGATAGATAGATAGCTAGATAGATAGATAGATAGATAGATAGATAGACAGACAGACAGACAGACAGACAGACAGACAGACAGACAGACAGA
>CAIGQZ010032461.1:5512555-5528563 GCA_903798205.1 Danio tinwini | reverse complement strand
AGACAGACAGACAGACAGACAGACAGACAGACAGACAGACAGACAGACAGACAGACAGACAGACAGACAGACAGACAGACAGACAGACAGATAGATAGGTGGGCAAATAGGAGACATGGCATGTGAAGCATTCACGTTATCAAGGCATGCAGTAATAAGTGTGTGAACCAGGCTGGCTGAAACGTTGAACTGAATGCTAATCATTTTAACCATTGTGCAAAAAAAGACAAACAAAATTAATATCAAAAATGTCCATCACACATGTCATCTATCTCTCTCATTCAGCTGTACATGATGGCCCTCCTCTAAACATACAGTACAATCATGTACGCTCACAGTCTGCTAAATTTAGGGGCGCTTTCCCCACTGACACATCTTTCCCCACAATCCCCTCCTGCCCTTGACCCACTCTCCACTGATCCTATTTTAAAATAGACACCATTATGAGTCACGCTCGACCCCCTAAAAGGATCTAAAGCGACTTCAAATGGTCCATCTTGTGCATGAAATCTTCCTTGTCACCTTCTCAGAGTCCAGTGACAAATGGCAATGTTTTCATTGGCTCCTCAATGAAATGAGGCTATCACATCCATGTTTGGCTTAGCCGTGGGGGCGGATGTGAGGGATGATGACATTACTGTAACTGGACTCCAAATTGACTGCCTCAATGACTACATTGAGCGATTAATCACAGTCCTGTCAAATGCTGAAATAGTTTCACTATGGGCCCATGCAGCAGCAAACAAGCAATGACAGATCATGCCTTTGAATTGAGGGTTTTGGTTACGCATGCACACTATTGAATTAGAGAGTAACCAATATGCTATAATTTCACTAGAAGAACACAGAAATTGGTAAAGAGATTGCTGAATGGCACAAAGGGTCTTGATAAACTAACGGCTGATTTTTACTTCTTCATCGAGTGATCGGTGTGACCCACGACACCTGCCTTGAGCGTAGTCATGCATTTATACTTCTGCATGCTGTTTGTATTGCTTTGTTAGCTGGCAGTAGGTTTTTATGTTCCTCTGTTTCAAGCTTCTTGGCAGGTATTTAGTTTTTTTTCTGAACACTACAACTAGCTCAAACTCGCTCAATCAGAGGCGGGAACCAGCGGACGTGCAACAACTTTAATCAAACACAAAACAAATGTTTCCTTCCAGAGCTCCTTCACAGGACTTCACACTTGTAAACACTCGCTCTATTTGGCTCGCGGCTCTCAATACCACCCACACTCGTCACAGCTACCAAGCCAACCAATCGCAGAGCTTGCATCGTTGCGACATATAGTTATATTTTTTTGAGAGGTGTGCGTTCGCGTCAGCCATGGCGAGGGGTATGTGACCGCGTGGAGGCTGCGCCGGACCATACACGTGCGCTTGACGTGTATTGTCGTGAAAAGGCAAAAGGTTGTAACTGTTTTTAGGCCATTCAAGGTCTCCATTATAGGGTTGCAAAGGAGTAGAAAAATTTCTGTAAATTTACAGGGAATTTTTGAAAATGTACAGGTCATTTGAAAGGATCAATAAAAAATTTGGGCAAATGCATGTATAAATTGTATCATACAAACATAAATATTAGGGATGAACAAAATTTTCAGCTGCCAAAAAACATTTAATTAAATTTAAACAGTTTTTTAAATCAAACACTAAAAATATGAAAATATTACACTCAACGTTCAAACTACTTATTTAAAATGAGCTGAAAAAACACAATTCTTAAGATTTCAATGGGACAACATAATGTTTTTATGTTCAATCCACATACATTTGTTAAAAGTGTTAAGTTAACTTAATTTGCGTTGGGACAACATGAATGAATTGTGTGGAACCCTGCATTTTTTACAGTGTAAGCTGCTGTAGTACAACTTTTTTTCCAAGATTCATTTGAATAAATGTTATTGAAATACATATCACTGTTTTGTTCTGTAAGTTTGATCAAATAAATTGAGGCTTGATGAGCATAAAAAACATATTTCACAAAGCTTTAAAAATAGTAATGTGTCCACACTTCTGACCACTACACTTCTGTATGATTTCTGTACACAGAAAACTGGCTAGAAGAAAGACTAGAAGAGAGCTACTGTAGCTAGTCTCATAAAGTGTAAGGGGCCAATCACACCAAATGCGCTTTTATGTTCCAAAACGCACCCCAATGCCTTTTTTGTTGACACAAAAAAAAAAGAAGTGCTGTGTGCTTTTTTATACCACTGGGCAACGACTTAATCAGCTGAGTATTGCGCGAGAGTGTTGCTGTTGATATTGGTATGGTTTTAATATTTAATAATATTGTGATATTCAAGATTTGCGAGGTCATACAGCTCCGGATAACTCAAAACAGTAATCACCAGTCTCTCCTCCATCCCTAAAACTCTCCCTAGTCGTCTTGACAACACAAACACTGCAGGCAAGTATGCTATAAAGTAGATGGGGGTATCTGAGTGCATGTGTATCTGAAACTGCATTAAATGTGATTGTTTAAACCAAAATTATCCTGCAAAATTAAATTTATCTACATGTAATTGAATTTTCTGCCATAGGGAAACAAAAAGTCAGTCATTATTTTAAATTATGAAGTCATTACTATTTCCTTCAATTCCCATTATTTCTCATATTTTCCCATGAAACCTTTCTAGCTTTTTTTTCCCATGAAACTTTTCTAGCTTTGCAATACTACTCTTTTATCATGTGTATTTGGGTATCCTTAGTGAATTTCTAAAATTGTTGTTTTTCTAAATGGCAGATTTCCAGTGTCCTATCTACTGTACAGCATATTTAACTTGGCTTGACAACTAAAACTGTTTAAATCAAATTCGCTGAGTTCCAAACACTTCTGCCTTAAAAAGAGCAGCATATGTCAATATACAACTTTAGCTGGGGTTGAAATATGAGTGCAACATATTGTTGAAAAGGTACAGCGTATTCTCTTGACTTATCTCCAGAGAGCCAGCTCAAAGAGAAGTGACATGCATGGTGAATATCCTGAGTAATCATCTGACATTATAAATAATGCAATAGACAATGTGGAGCTTAAGGCAGATGTGTCTCTTCGTAGAGACATCACAGAGTCAAGGATTTGGAAGCGGTATTTCGAGAGAATTACGGTCCACAATAAGACGATATGTGAAAGTGTGGAAGAAAATGAGAGTTTGAGAGAAAGTGGAGACAGGGAAATAAATCACTTAGCATCCATTTCCATAGCATTAACTCACAGGCCCACACATTCTGAACAAAAGCATTCCTACCTTAAAAATCACTTATAGACCACATGTAAGTAAATAAAGAATTCACTCCATCTCAAGATAAACAGCAACATAAAAAAATAAAAAAATCAGACTACATCAATTAAAGGTATCATTTTAAAAATGGATAAAGCAGATTGAATCT
The DNA here is from genome assembly GCA_903798205.1 of Danio tinwini. Taxonomy (NCBI): domain Eukaryota; kingdom Metazoa; phylum Chordata; class Actinopteri; order Cypriniformes; family Danionidae; genus Danio; species Danio tinwini. The sequence goes on along the minus strand of CAIGQZ010032461.1, from coordinate 5,525,177 downwards.
AGCCCAATCAATCTTTTGGGATAACGTAATGGAAAACTATCTTGCACCTTGGCAAAATAGTAGGTAATTAGCCAAATTTGTACAATGTCATTCGTACAATACCACTAATGGTGCGTTCACACTAGATGTAGATGAATTGTCAATCGATTGATTTACATGCTACGTCAATGCAAATACGCGAATAGAATTTGTGCAAATGAAGCATCACAAATTGATTGTTTCACGCGATTTGCTCAAGTTAAAAAAATCTGAACTTTAGCGGACATTTGTGCCGCTTAACCAATCAAGAGTTCGCTCTTGTAAGGCCGTGATTATGACATTGTGCCTGCAGTTGGTGTCTCGAGGGGAAATCCTGCTGCCGACACCAGACAACAGCTCATCAAACTGGGTTTGGCTCAGTCGGAAGCACCACTGAAAGCTTCCATCTTTAGTTTCTGGAGGAGTTAATGAATTCACAGAGCTGGGAGTACCTCTGAAAGAATCTAATGGACTCAGACACAGTGCCGAATAAATCTTCGATGCTTTTCAGCCTTCCCTAAACACATAAACAGCTACTCTCTTAATAAAGTCCATGTTAGCCATAACACAATGAAGCTAGAGAAATCAGGCAGACAGAAGTCCCGTCCATGACGAAAATACGCATATATTGTGAAGTGAATTTGACTCACGAATGAATCGAATTTGACACGTTAATGAATTGCTGGAATTCTCCAATATTTTACCATTCTATCCTGCTATCATCCTATCATTTAGTTTTTTCCTATATTTCTCTTGTATTTGTAATCTTGAAAGCACAGTGAAATTAACATAAAAATGTCTGCATTCACTTTCTTTCCATTAAAACTGTGCGTCAATCATCCTGTCATATGCAACCTCTGAATCAGATGTATACGGACGCGCTCCGTATGATAAACTGATCCCAGATCAGCATCTGTACACACCATTTAAAGTGACACCTTTGATATCAAACAAGTGAAGAGCAGCAAATATATCTCTCATTTGTTTAATAACAGTGGTGTCACAGTAAGAAAGCACAGATCTATAATGAAAGTATTCCATTACCTTTGTAACTGTTTGTGCTTATTTAAGAGAACATTAGTTGTGTTTTAAATAAAACACAAAGGACAGACATGTTTACATACTATGAAGAGTATTTGTCTTGTTTAAACATACACCCGAATATCCCAAAATGTCCTGCACTTTCGCTCCTCTTTAAATGGCGTGTACAGAAGCTGCTCTGGCATCAGTTTATCATACGGAGCGCGTCTGTCAGTCAACGCTTATACCAGTCATTAGTTGATTCAGAGGTTGCATATGAAGGGTGATGATCGACGCACAGCTTTAATGAAAAGAAAGTGAATGAATACATTTTTATATTAATTTCGGCGTGCTTTCAAGATTAAAAATACATGAGAATTATGGAAAAATACTGAATTATAGGATGATAGCAGGATAGAATGGTAAAATGCGGCATAATCCAGGCAAAAGCGGGAGGGTTGACATGTATGAAGTGAACAGGAAGTGTTTGTGGAAAAACATCTTTGCGAGGGAACGCAAAAATTTAAAAAATATATATATATTTTCCTATCAATGTTTGTTTTTCTCCCACCCATTTTTTTTCTCCCACTCAGATTTTTTTTCTCCCACTTAGTTATTTTTCCCCACCATCACGTCCCTTTCGGGTCTCCGTAGCATCTAGTGTGAACACAGTACAAGAATAAATACTATTACAATACATTTTATTGTCTACATTGTCAATGATGCTGTTTCAGATCTAATTGCAGTATAATAGAAGAGACAAAATGAGACAAAAGGAGACAAAACAAGGGTATAGAAGAGACAAGTCAAGCAAAGAGAGATGATGAAGGAGCCAAGTTTGATGAGCGTCCAGTGTCGGCAGCAGGTTTCCTCTCGGCACACCAACTGCAGGCGCTACGTCATAATCACACCCCTACAAGAGCAAGCTATTGATTGGTTAACGCGGCGCAAATGTCTGCTAAAGTTCAGATTTTTCAACTCGAGTGAATTGTGCGAAACAATCAATTTGTGATGCTTTATTTGCACAAATTGTTTCATTTGTGCCGAAGGATGTCTATGAACACAGCACAAGAATATATATAAGACCAAAAATAAATAGTTGTCTTTTTATTGTCTACATTGTCATTAATGCTGTTTTAGATCTAATTGCAGTGTAATAGAAGAGACAAAATGAGACAAAACAAGGATATAGAAGAAACAAGTCTAGCAAAGAGCAGAAAACTGAGACATGAAATTAAATCTGGCCTGTCCTGTACCCCTAACAAACAGAACAGTAGCCTATAAATGAAAGAGGAAAAATCATCTATGCCAAGCATTCATACATCACCTCCAGTGTACATATCCCAAAAAACCTCCCCTAATTTCTCCATCCATCTCTCAGAAATTCTCATGCTAAATCAAAGAAGCATTAATTATACATCTTATCTCTAAATACCCAACACACAGCATCCGCATCACGCGCTAATGCTACCGCTATGACTTTTTAAAGAGAGCTGGGCCTTAAAAGGGTTCGGCTCTTTATTGATGTAGCAGAATGTTCAGAGACTAGGCTGTTTTCTGAAAAACTGACAGCCAAGACCTCAAGGGGAAACGCTTTCTTGTTCCAGGCCTGAGTGACGGACAGCTCAAGTTAATGTACTGCACACAGATCAACATGCCTGACATATTATGTGCTTCTGTAATACAGAGCTGGACATTTAAAGTGACAGATCATATACTGCAAGCTTACCAGGCAGAGTGTATGACACAGCAGATTTCCTTTTTTTAGAAGAAATACAGTTTATACTGATCAAGATACCATTTATAGCACTTTATACTAGTGCTGAGCGATGAATGGATCCTCGTTGTGTCAAGACTGTGAGTTTTCAGCATTAGTCACCACACTTCTGCATTCATTCATACTTGGAAGAGAAATACATGAGAAAAATGACATGTTTTATGCTTATGCATGTGCTTAAACTAAATTAATCAATTTGGGTTCTTGAAAAGTTAAGCAAAATGTTTGTCTTTTTAAAAAATCCACAAATGATCGCTCTTTATCCAGGTGCGACAGTTTCCATGTTGCTGCTAATATTCACCCCCATCTGATGGCAAAGAAGGGACAAATTCGCATCTCGGTGCGTTAATCGCGCTGAGAGCCTTTGGTGGCAGATGGTTTGGCAAACCTACAGAGGCTAAGACACGGCGCCATGCTGCGTAAAAGCACTCACAGCAATATTTCATTAGTGTTCAAGAGTCTTATCTTTAGGTGAACGCACAAAGGAGTGAGCTTTGGCCAGGGATGTGGATGGCGCAGCAGGGACATCACTAGACACCAGCCGTGGGAGTGGCACTGAGCAAGAGGTGGCAGGATGGCACACAAACAAAGAACCACCTTAACCTTAACCATTAAACCTTGGCAACAGCACTGTTTGCAAAAGTGTTTGCACAGTCCAGCACTGTTTATGCTGCTGAAATCAGCAATACTTGGGATGAGTATTAGCTCATTGAGAACATTTGAATTGGAAAATCATTGGACCTGCACTAAGGGTGATCTTGGTTCACATTGACCTCTGGAATGCGTTGTTTGGTCCAACAATCCACCTAATGGTATATGGGTGAGTTATTACAAACACTAAGTAAAACAAAAACAGTATTGTTTGTTTTGCTGATGTCTCTCAAAATAAATTGTGGATTAATCTGGAACATAAACAAATTGGAATGCCTTAAAGTGTAAGTTTCATAAGTGAAGAGAGTAAATTGGGAATGGGAGTGAATTCCCTAAATTATCGTTCATCGTCTGAAACCAAACATTGTTTTGCAATGAACATTCATCACAAACGGAAATGTAATACTACAAAACAAAACCTTTTTCATGTCTGAAATTTAAACAAACCATAGACAGAGGCATCATGTATTGTTGATGCTTGGAAGGCTCATCCACAGAACTGTTGCCATGTCCTCTCATCATAAGTATCTTTGGTCTTTATGCTGGGCTTATAAATCAATTAAACAAGTTTATGGGGTTATCAGAGTGGCCAGATGTGGATACTAGTTATACACTACCTAACAAAAAGTTCCTGAAAGCAGAGAAGGTCAAGGTGCTCCAAGATTGGCCAGCCCAGTCACCAGTCATGATCAATAATGTTCATGTCTGGGCCTTTGCCTTTCATTTAAGCCACTTCTGATACCAAACGATCAACTAGAAATCAAGCTATTATTTGTTGTTCCTAAATCGTAAGTTTGACAGGACTTTTGTCAGCTAGTGTATATACTGGTGTTTTCTTTGTTTACAGTATTATAGGCTTGTTCTTGTTTCCCTTTTCTGTGATTTCCTGCTCAGCGCAGTATAGGTTATTATTCAGAGCATACAGTAGAGAGATACTGAGCATAAAAAAATACTTAATACTTAATACCTAATACTTAACTTAATACACTTTATTCTACAACATAAACTGCACTGGCACCCAAAACATTATCTCTAGTTCCTTAATAGAAACACTTGTTTTAAAAAATTCACAGCTTTAAAATTCATGTTTTCTATATGGGCGTGTTTAATTTATGTTTTAGCGCAAAATGACAAAAAGCATTATTAAGTAATGATTTGAGTAATTATTTCATATATTTAATATTTAATTATTTTATAAATACAAAAACCAGTTGTAAAACCCAACAGGTGAATCTCAATTATTCCGGCTCATGACATCATTCCTCAATACTTTATTTTGTTTAGTGTAGTGCTAAAAAACAATTATAATAATTAAAAATAATTAAAAACATAATAATAATAATAATAATAAATGCTGCATAACCAAAACTATTTTTAACACTATCTGACTTTTATTCTAGAAAACTACTTTGTTTAAAAATCTGCATCCTGGCAATAAAGCACCTGCTTCCACACTAAAGCACTTTCAGACTATTATTTCAAAAAGACCCAGTTATTCTCAAATGAACATGTCTATTTTGCTTAAATATTTATTCCAGGAATTGTCATTCAAAATGCGCAGTTCTCAAATCAGCAAGACCCACAAGATTTGACAACTCATTCAAGCCGTAATGCAAATAAATGAAAACCTGTCAAGTCATCTGCTTCATGGGTTTCCACCCTCTTGCTTTAAAAAGGGGACGTGAACAACCAAAGCAATCGTTGATTTCCCCTGATAAATCCCATATCACTTTATTCTGTCAAGATGTCAAAATAGGCACATATTGTGCCCATTCATTGTCTAACAATACAAAAAGATGGCACAAAATGACTCACAGCATCTCAAAAAATAAAAATAGAGCAAGTCATGCGAGGCTACACTCCAAACGATCTGTGCTCGTCTATACAGTGCTCCTTCAAATATACATAAACACTTTCATTTTTAGCCCATGACACAAGTCGACATTTTAGCGTGACCTAGAAAAAGCTGTCAAGCCACACTTTTTCCCAAACTCTGTAATTCTCACCTTGTCTCCGAAATTTCACAGATTTCTTCCCTTCCGCACACAGTAACTGCCCTCAGACTAATCCCTTAAGATACTCAAAAACTCTCCCGCTTGCTCCGCGACTCTCTTCCTCTCACTTTGCTACACTCTTTCACTATTTGTCAAGTCACCAAAGCTCTCTTCCTAATCCCCTGCCACAGCATCTGAGCACCATTACGCTTATATCACGCCTGGAGGAAAACACACCGAAAGATTACAGACCGGTTCCACATTTAAGGCCTTAAGGGACTGTACATGGCAAACTTTAGCATGGCAATCATAAACCCAGACCACCATGACAGACTCTGCTTAATTTTTATATGCAACACTAGATCTCATAATCCCCAACAAGAGACCCTCAGATTCTGCCCTCAGCTGTTAAAAACTTGAAGGTAAAGGTCCTCATGAAATTGCAAATCAATTTCCCATCTATTACATCAAGAGCTCTTGTATCACAGTTAATGTTCATGTAAAGCTATAGCAGCTCTTCACACTCTAAGATGCCATTTTGGATTAATAATAACAGTCCTTTCTTGTACATTGTTCCTTTGGGAAACATGCCTGAAGCAATAATTGTTGCACTTGGTAGTTAAACTTTAAATAAAAGTAAAAGGCACTTTTCCTGGAACAAATGGTTAAGGATTTTTTTCTCTTTTTTTTGCAAAGTTTTATTGATTTATTTGTATGTAACTTGTTCCTTTTTTAAATCATCAGATCTGGGTTTTCATTGTCTCTCACACACACACCTCTAAAATAGCTATGTGGCTAAAACAATGTTTTTTCCTCTTGTAAAATGTCATTATAAAATTATAAAGATGGATGTTGGCAGATTTATGCACACTCACCGGCCACTTTATTAGGTACACCTTACTAATACAAAGTTGGACCCCCTTTTGCATTCAGAACTGCCTTAATCCTTCGTGGCATAGATTCAACAAAGTACTTGGAAATATTTCTCAGTGATTTTGGTCTATTTTGACAAGATAGCATCACGCAGTTGCTGCAGATTTATCGGTTGTGCATCCATGATGTGAATCATCGATTCCACCGCATCCCAAAGGTGCTCTATTGGATTGATTTCTGGTGGCTGTGGAGATCATTTGAGTACAGTGAACTCATTTTCATGTTCAAGAAACCAGTCTGTGATGATTCGCACTTTATGACATGATGCGTTATCCTGCTGGAAATAGAAGATGATGAGTACACTCAAGAAGATGAGTACACTCTGGTCATAAAGGGATGGACATGGTCAGCAACAATACTCTGTAGGCTGTGGCGTTGACACAATGCTCAATTGGTACTAATGGGCCCAAAGTGTGCCAAGAAAATATCCCCCACACCATTACACTACCGCCACCAGCCTGTACTGTTGATACAAGGCAGGATGGATCCATGCTTTTATGTTTTTGATGCCAAAAATATGACCCTACCATCCGAATGTCACAGCAGAAATCAAGACTCATCAGACCAGGCAACATTTTTCCAATCTTCTATTGTCCGATTTTGTCTGTGTGAATTGTACCCTCTGTTGCCTGTTCTTAGCTGACAGGAGTGGTACCTGGTATGGTCTTTTACTGCTGTAGCCCATCTGCCTCAAGGTTGGACATGTTAACAGGGTAATGAGTGGTTATTTGAGTTACTGTTGCCTTTCTATCAGCTCGAACCAGTCTGGTCATTCTCCTCTGACCTCTGGCATCAACAAGGCATTTGCACCCACACAACTGCTGCTCACTGGATATTTTTTAATCTTTTTCAGACCATTCTCTGTAAACCCTAGAGATGGTTGTGCGTGAAAATCCCAGTAGATTAGCAGTTTCTGAAATACTCAGACCAGCCCGTCTGGCACCAACAACCATGCCACATTCAAAGTCACTTAAATCACCTTTCTTCTTTATTCTGATGCTCAGTTTGCACTGCAGCAGATCGTCTTGACCATGTTTACATGTCTAAATGCATTGAGTTGCTGCCATGTGATTGGCTGATTAGAAATTAGCATTAGCAAGCAGTTGGACAGGTGTACCTAATAAAGTAGGCAGTGAGAGTATATCACAGTTTGCCTAACAAAAACACCTCATATATGCATTACAATGTTGCTGAGTTCTGTGTAATTTCATGTCTTTTTAAGGCATGGGTCTCAAACTTGGCTCCCGGAGGGCAGCAGCTCTGCACAGTTTTGGTCCAAGCCTAATCAAACACAGCTGATCCAACTAATCAAGGTGTTGAAGACTACTAAAGACTATTAAGCAGGTGTGAGTTGGAGATGGTTGGAGCTCAAATATGCAAAGCTGTGGCCCTCCAGGAATTGAGTTTGAGACCACTGTCTTAGGGCGTACTCTTACACAGTTGCCTTGAACCGGGCCAAAGCACGCTTGTCCCCCCTTCCATCTCCCCCGACGGCCCGCACTTACATTACATTCGGGCCTGGGCGCGCTTACGTCATCGATGATGCACTGTTCAGTAAGCGCTCTCACTCAGCACAGTGGAGATTTCTTTAGTTATATCGTTAAAGTCCTTTGATATGCGGTGACACGCAGTCAAATATTTCGCTGAACAGATCAGCCACTTTTGACGCTCATAAACAATCATAAAGTCCTCGTGCTGCAGGAATTAGGTTTGCTAAAGGTGCAGCTGACGTACAGTGAGGGGTTTGCGTCTTTAATAAACTACAACAGTTGGCGTTTATTGAACAGTATGAATGATAAATTAATCCATATCAAACAATCCCTTTTAAAAGTCACATCTCGCTTTCAGTTTCGGGCTCAGGCATGCTTGCACTCACACTATAAGCGTACCGCGCCGCGCTTAGGCCCACCTTTTCCAACCGGGCCAGGACTGCCCAAGTGAACCGTGCCTGAACCTAATTCAGAGCACTCACACTTCTTAAACGATCGGGGAAACGGGCCTGGGTACGGTTCGGATAGCATAGTGTGAGTACGCCCTTTAAGGCTGTTTCCCAAGTCCAAGAATGCTGAGAATAGACTTGTACTTTTGTGGAGATCGGTCTTACCAAGTAACCTCGGAAGAACGAACTCGGGAGACCGCAAGAACAGAGAACATGTCCTGTGAGCAATGAGATTCTGCATTCTTCCTGGTGGTCACATGACCATCACACATTTTTTACGGAAATTTATTTAAACATTACAGTATTCATACAACAATTTTTGTTTTCACCCTTTCCACAATATATACTATGCATAAAGACCTTACAAATATGTTGCACAATACAAATAAAACAATTTTTTATACGAATTTCAGCAAATAAACACCCGTAATGTGTAAAGATTGTAAAGATTTTCACGGTGATGTTTACTTTCAACGTCCCATTTAGGGAAGCTCCTTAGACAAATAAGTATCTCTGAACTTTAATAATAAATATATATAAAATGCTGCGCTTCCCACCTCCTCAGCCACAATGACTTCTAGGACTTCTCTTGCGCTCAAGTGTGCATCGATGCGTCCTCAATATCAAGAACATATCCATCAACTTTCATGCGTCCTCCTCAGTCTTGGGATTTGGAACTGAAGTGGTGGTTGATAATGACGTTACACGAGAACACGAGAACACTGAAGAAAGCATATTAAGAAACAGCCAATGTGTACTTTCAAATAACAATTTAATTTTGCACAATTTGAAGGATTACGGTAACAAAGGTTATCAGTACAGTTATCAACACAAATACTGTAAATAATACAAACACCAAATCCAAACACACGGCATGGGATTGTTCAAGGTTGTTCCAGCAAGCAGCCTTCAAAATGCTCCTGATTAATCAAATAACATCTTTACTTAAAGTTAGACTTCATTAAAACAGCTGGATGCAAGTTATTTTGTCAAGGAACATAGAAGCATGTTTCCTCTAACTTAATTGCACTAGCAAAGCTGTCTGGGTAAAAGACCTTAATGGGAAAGTGTTGTCAGAGATCATGTTAGAATATTGTCCTTTTCTCAGGCACTTCTGTACAGTCAGCTGTGCACTACAAGCTTGACTGCACAAATGACTTCAGACATAAGCCGACCACACGCTTCGGGGTGCTCCATTTTAATTTAATTACATGCAAAGGGAGAAAAGACAACAAAAAATCTTGAGATTTAGCAGCAGAACAAAAATGACATGATGGGGTGGAACTGAATTTATTTTCCTTTCAATCTGCTGCAACAGAAGACCAGCTGAAAAGATTCCCAGGGCTAAATGCCTGAGATACTCTAATGTCAGGGTGGTCTACTTTAGGCTGGCTAGTCACACACAAATTTTGTACCAGTTTGTGCACTCTATTGACACACGGCCAAGAGAATAGTCATGGAAGTTCTCCACTGGTTTGTATTTGTTTAATAAAATGAAACATTTAGTACCCGTTCACTGTCAGTTTCATACCCCTTTTTTATGTTTTGCCTTTAAATGAGCAGATTGTAGAATATAACCTAGGGCATGTCCGGGGTTTGCTGCATGTACTGTATCAGCAAGTGTGTAATGCTTTTAGTGTTCACTTGTGAATAGGCAGACTTCATATATTTACAATAGACATATGCCAATATTCAATAATGGAATATATTAAATAATTCAATTATGATAAAAAATATGCAAAATTTTCATATTGTGATGTTTAACATTTGACACAAATTAGGCAATCTTGGGGTGCAAAAAATGCCTTTTTAATTAATAAGGTGATTCAGAGACATATAAAACAAAACTATGTAATTTATGTGAATTCAAGAGATGCACAAGTTTGTTTTTATATTATTTCTGCTAAACAGAATATATTCAGAAAACATAATGACGAAATGATGCACGCTTAAGTTAAAAACTGTGCTCAGAATTGAATTAAGAGAGATTACCAATGCATTTTGAAAATAGAATTGAAGCACAATCGCACTTTTTTCACCAAAGCCCTAATCCATTGTTTCCCAAAAATTTTTTAAGGGGCTGTTGATTTGCATTTTCCAAGAGATAACTGTAACATCTAAAGTAATGGAGTAATAACGGCACAGGGAAAAAAGCATTAAACACATGAAGAAAGGAAGGTGTAAGAAGCATGGAATGCCCAGACAGCAGCAGAAATCTCTCAGTAGTTATTCAGCATCCCTGCCCCTTGTCACTGTAAATGTATATTAGCTGCTTTAGTCCCAATCCCGGCATTACCAGAATGATAAAAAAAAGAAACCAGGGTGGAAATTTCAGCAAGACAATGACACCAAACACAGCCAAGGAAACTCTCAATTTGTTTCAGAAAATAAAATAAAGCTGCTAGAATGACCCACAAAATCATCTGACAGGAATCCAATAGAAAATAAGAAATAGAAATCAGAGATCATAGATGAGAAACGCAGAACTGTCAAGCTCTTTGGGGGTTTAACAACAGCTGAGCAATGTATGCAACTCCATTCTCCAAGATAGGCTCATTCTGAAAATGTAGCCATATGCACATTTCTGGAGATTACGAATTATGTAGCCAGAAGCCAGCTACATTTCGTCTTTAAACCGAATGCTACAGGGCGGTATGACGCCGTTTTTTTTGCGCTTACCTGCTGACCGCTTAACTCCGTATGGACGGCTTTCCTGCTGTTACCAGTTTTTCCAGTTAGCTCGCCATGTTTGCTGGCAGACATGAGATGCAGAGAGGAGTTGACCACGACGACGGGGTTCGAGTCTGGCAAAGAATGGTTCCAGAAAGCAAAACCAAACAGAAGCCAAAAAAATAAAAATAAACAAGTAAATAACAGGGTGAGAATGTGGTAAAATCTGAAAATGTTGTAAAAATCAGGGGAGGGCTTTTCTTTTTCTGGATTGCTTTTTAAAACTGTTGGTTGGGTTTAGGGAAGTGGGTGGGCGGGTCAATCGGTTCTTTTGAAAACACTATTGTTGGGTTTAGGGAAGGAGGAGGGTGGGTCAGTCGACCGGTCAGTCATTCACTCAGTCAGTCAGTCAGTTAACTGTGACCCCTGGTGCTTTTATGCGAGAACAAAAACTGCAAAAAAAAAAATGTAGCTCCTGTGACGTATTGGCGCTCTAGAAATGTATATAGCAGTACATTTTCAGAATGAGCCTGGGTTGATATTCTCCATACAAGAGATGTCTTCAAGCTGTCATTACCAAATAAGCCTCTTATACAAAACATTAAATACATTTCAGTAGTTCAGTATCGTCTACTTGTGTCATTATAGTGTTATTACACATTATGTTACTTTTGTTTTGTTTTGTTGTGTTAACAAACTGAATGTTTTGTTTTGTTAGGTTTTATTTGTATGTTTGGATTTTTTTCAGTCAATTTCATGTCAACAGCTCCTTATGAAATACATATTCCAGAAAAAAAATCCTGACGTGTTCAATACTTATTTTACATGCAGTATACAGTACACTGTGCTTGATGAAGCTTGATGAAATATTAGCAAATGTAAACCACTAAAGTCTGTTTGTCCAAAACAGAGAAACAAAGTGAAACGTGTGCATGTGAGGTTAAATCAACAAATCGCCTGCAGCTGCTGTGGGAGGGTCAGGCAGCTCAGAGGTGTCATGCTGGAGATTACGGCAGCTGCCAAAAGCCATGTGATGCTGTTTTCACACCTGTGCTGGCACCATACCAGTCTGCAATAGTGTGTGAGGAAGGATACTTGAGTTCAAGCAAACAAAGCCGGTACTGTTCCTTTCTCATAAACAAAATGAAACAGATTTTTTTTTTGTAGGGGGGGATTTGGCGAACATAATTATCAGATATCCCAGTAAAGAGAACAGCAGTGGCATTTTCTGCATCATTGTCTCAGCTGTCTAAAATTAAACTGTCTGCTGGGTCGCACTGTTCTCTGGGAGTAGAGTGTACATTTTCAGAGACTCTGCAAAACTGAGACATCCTCCAATGAGAGCAGTGATGAGAAAATAGCATCTATTGATCAGGCTCATCTATCACTGAGAGCTGGGGAATGCTGAGTCGCTCAATGACGGGAGGAGAAGAAAAGTTCTGCTGTTAGCCAAGTACAGCAAATGTTATTTCAGGGGTTAACAGGACAAGAGCTGTTCCATGGCCTGATGTTTTGATAAAACCATTAAAATCATGAAAGCAGTATTGGATGTAAAGATTAAGAAAAACCCTATGATAAAAACATCAATTATATTGTGAAAACAAAATAAAATTATATATA
>CAIGQZ010032461.1:5473223-5503389 GCA_903798205.1 Danio tinwini | reverse complement strand
TGTGTGTGTGTGTGTGTGTGTGTGTGTGTGTGTGTGTGTGTGTGTGTACTTCCAGAACCAAGGCTGCTCAAAAGCGATTTACAAAAAGGAGCAAGTCCTTCAACACACCCAATCTCATCTTACTGTTTCAACAGGAAACACTGTACATCAAGAACAAAAACACACACCAAGCGATATCACTGAATCTTTAAACACTTTAAACATCTGTGGGCTAAAAAAATACTTTTTGAGCTTACTTGACTGGTCTGTTAGTAACCACACTTTCTTTTGAAATAACATTTCGATGACACTGCGCTTTATATAACAAAAGGAACACTAAAATGATCTACTTGCACTGATTGAACATCTTAATGTATTGGAGATTTACATAAAAAAGAGAGCAATAAAGCATGAACTGTTCAAGTCATTACGCAACTTTCCGTGCACCTGTATCAGGTGTGTGCACTTACCTGCGGTAAGGCGGAGTTGAGCTGTCTCTGAAGCACATCCCTCTCATGAAGCACATCCTGGAGTTTGGTCTGCGACTGGATGAGGGTCTCCTGCGTCTCCCGTAAAGACTCCAGCAGCTTATCTCTCTCATCCAACATATTCACCATCAGCTGTTCAAAATTAGACTCGGCATCCGTGCCATTCTGGGAGCCTCTCTGGGAACTCACTGAGTCCCCTTCATTTATGGTTGGCATCACTTCGCACATCATATTGCTTGGTGTACTACAAAGTCTAAATCAAATTAGAATTTGCTTTGAATTTTTTTTTGTAAATTCAAGATTGAGATGCACTACTGATATTTAGTGCCATTTAAATGCACATCACACAAGTCCGTGTGTTTTAAAACGCACATGCATCCCTTCATTTGACTAATTGCATCCCTCACACACCTTGACCTCTCTGGTCCATGACTGTCGGCCTCTTCCGATCTGACATTTTCCACCTAGTTTGACTTGGAACTCAATGCATTTCGCTGCACGCCCATCACAGCGCTCGCCACATACATATTCCGATTGGAGTTGATTAAACCTCGCCTTAACATCCACCAGTTGCCATTAACCTTTCAGAATTCGGTGAAATTCGCGTCTGCCGCATCCTCCGGATCCCTCAGCCACCACCACCATCATCATCATCATCATCTCGATGCACGGCGAGCCGAGCCGAAGCGCTCCTCCCTCTACGAGCTCATTCCCCGCTTACAACACAGCGATTATTCCGCTATCTCCATAAACATCCGAGCATGTTTTAAAAGATGAACGCACCGACGCTTTGGGTGGACGTAGAGGTTGAATGCCTCCCACGTCGTCGGCGAAGATTATATCCACCCGGCGTGGCTTTGGAAAGCTCGTGCAAACAGCGTAAAATCGGAGTTCCTCACATCAGCACCACGCGACTACATGACTGTCATGCACGAGACGCCAGTGTAAGAAATGGTGTCACGCGCAGCGCCCTCTGGTGGAAGGCAGGTGCACAGAAATGTTTTGAGTTTTTTAAAGACTACAAAAAAAACATCCATCTTTTTTAAGAATTCCCATATCATTTATTTTGAAAGAAGTCTCATCAACTTATGTTCAATTATATTTTAAACTTTATTTATTTATTTATAAATTTTTATGTTTATTTGTTCAATTTATATTTTAATATAATTTTTATGATTTTTTTTTTAAAAAGTATATTTAAAATTGTTTTGTCCAAAGCTGATTTAAGCATTGTAACAGTTTAAGACTTCAGTGTAACACAATGCTTCAGAAACCATTCTGATACGATGAGTTGCTGCTCTATTATGATTAAATGTATTGCTGATTAATATTAATAATGGGTCTTATTATGATAAATGTTAAAAACTTTTTTTTCTGCTTCATGTTTCTGTGGAAATCTTGATGCAGTTTATTTTTCAGGATTCTTTGATTTACTATAAATCTTTACTGTCACTTTCAATGATCTTAATGAATAAAATGATTGTAATCATGGTTTTCATCGTTTCTGTAAACAAAAAGATTAAGCATGCACAAGCACAACAACAAAATCTTTTAAAATGTTAAAAATGTTTAATGCATGTAATAAACATTTGAACTGAAATAAAATGCCATAATATTGCTGTATTATATTTATTTGTTTGTTTATTTATTTATTTATTTATTCTAACAAAAACATGGTGAGTAGAGGGGAAAGATAAAAGAGCAGAAAAATGTTTGGCTGCTATTTCAATAAATATTCAAGACTGTAGTTCAGGTTAGCCACAACTGATTTTGTTTACTATCTGTGTATTAATAGGAAACAATTTAACAATTTCTAAATAAAATGTTGCTACATGGTTTCTTGTATCTTTCATGTAAAACAGTGGTCTTAAACTCAATGGGTATGCACACAGACTTTTAATTTCAGTCAGCCAGCCCTAGGGCTTCCGGCTAATTGTCATCCCATACAAAATCGCCACGTTTAAGATCTGATTTCTTTAAAAAGACAGTGATCTTCACTGTCTGGCAGAGATACGATATAAAGTGGGTATCGGACCAAACAAGAAGCACTCCATTAAATTATATTTTTCCAAGCCATGTGGAAATGTGGAATTTCCACACCAAATATAGAAATGAACTTTCCTGTAATATTTTCAATAGAGTTTCTGTGCTAGCCTGTGGCTAATGACAGCACCTACGTTAAAACGGTCTTTCCTCTTTCTTTAAGCTTTAACAACCAAATGGATGCTTACGTCTATTTAACCGAATGTATAGTAATTACATTACAACATCGATGATGTAAATGGAACCTTATGAAAGTGAAAATAGTCACATAAAGCTTTCACTGGAAGCTCATCGTCGGCTGAAAAACACTAGCGGTACATATAGCCCATTTCTGGAGGGCAGCAGATCTGCATAGTTTAGCTCCAACTCACAGCTGCTCAATTAGTAGTCTTGAACACCTTGATTAGTTAGATCAGCTGTGTTTGATTAGTGTTGGAGCAAAACTGCAGAGCTGCGGCCCTCCGGGAATCGAGTTTGAGACCTATGATGTAAAACAATTTTCATTTGTCTTTGTCAGATGTTACTGTTTTGACCCATCTTTCGATGCTTCTAACGAATTTTATTAAAAATGCAGATGTAATTTTAATGCAAGGTCAAGGATTAACAAAAAAACATCAAAAATTGTGCAAAAATTAATTTTCAAGGCTCAATCATCGTTTTTACTGTATAAAGATTGTCCTATATAGGCTTTTTGTTATTTGTATCATTCTTTGTACTCTTAAGACACTTATATAAATCAAAATTAACAGCTGAGATTACGTCATTGTTTGTCGTTTTCAAATATATCCATTTTTTTCTCTGAAGCCTGGAGTTATGAATATACACCGTCTGATTGGAAGAATCTCCTCACATATGAGATCTGCGTCCAATAAACGCCCAGTCTGGTGATTCGTATGACTCCTGGGATCTCGCGAGAATGTACGCAACCTTGAGCGTCAGTTCCATAATGGCTGAAGATCCTGGAGGAGCTTTCTTTAATTTCACCCTCATTTTAACCGATTTTCCGTTACCTCTGCTGGAAAGATGGCAGGGCTAACAGCCTCGATAAACGGCCACAGACCTTCGCTGTCGTCATGCCCAAGAAAGGGTACCGAAAACGGCTGAAATTTAGAGCCGATGATGTTTGCTCGGAGTCAGGTAACGTTAATGACAGAGCAAGGCGGGCTAATGTCATGAAATGTACCATCGCCTATAATAGCCAATGTAACGTTACATTTGTATGTTAATTTATTGTATTTCTTCATATGTTCTTACAGTAACTGTGGCTGACTATGCCAATGCCGATCCCGCCATAGTGAAGTCGGGAAGAGTTAAAAAGGCTGTTGCTAATGCAATTGAAAAAGAAGGTAAACTATGTAATAATTACGGATGAAAGAATATTTTCGATAACTACCGTTATAATAGAAAAACTATGTTTTTACAACTCATAATATGACAAAGCTATATTAATGTTTGTCCCAGGTATGACTCAGTTTCAATTTCAAAGGTATGACTTCTTATCTCATAGTCCCATGAAAGCCATGGTTACAGTATTACAGTTTGTCGTTTAAACTTATTTTTGATGATTGTAAGTTAACATTTTATGCCATAGGTTGCCCACACAGACATTTATAAAGTAATTAACCCTTTAATACTACCTTACCACAAGTAGGAACGTTTTTCAGTACATACTATCTGGACAAACTATATATCAAATGCATACATGTACTCATAAAAGTGGGATGACAGTTAATATGCTCAAATAAATAAATTTGTACATTAACAAGGATAATCTCGTGTTGCTCTTCGGGTTAGTCCAGTCTATAAAAGGCTGTCTATACAAAAAGTTCAACAAAGATGTTTTTTTCTGAGGAAATTTAGATTGTTTCAGGTTTGTACCTCTATGATGACACTTTTACAAACAATTTATTGATTCTGTTTTATCTTTTTGCATTGTAGCTTGGTACGGTAATCTGAGTGTGTCAAGTAAGAATAGGTTGAGCAGCCTGGTGAAGGTGGCAGGCAAGATCATCGGTTTTAACCAAACTGGTCCAATGGTGATTTACCATAATTATGTTTTAAAGAGAGCTCAGGGTATCCTATGCACCCCGGATCACCCATTGTACTCTGTGTTTCAGCTGCTGCCATCAGGACATCGTTTTAGACTTCCTATTTGCAGGACAAATAGAACTAAAAATCTTTTTATAAAGGTGGCTTTATAAAATCATTAAATGAATCCAGGGGGGAGGGAGATGCACATACATAATCATGTATTGTATGTTGTGTGGTAATATTTTATTAATGTGTACATGGAACTTCGCCTATGTTATGGCACCTTGCTGCAATTTCAGTTTACCTAAACGGGATAATAAAGACAAGTCTAAAGCCGAAGTCACACTAGAGTTTGAGCCTGCGAAATTCTGTTGTATGTCGCTGTGAAAAGAGATTAAACAAGATGATTAGACATTAAAAAAACGAGCGATTGCTCCATGTTTTAAATTTCTGTTCAGAGAGGTCATGTTTTGATCCTGGATTGGTCTCACGGTGCAAAGTTCAAGCTTGGTGAACTCTGACCTGCGAAATCGCATCACTTGACTGCGTGAGACCAATCCAGGATCAAAACATGACCTCTCTGAACAGAAATTTAAAACATGGAGCAATCACTTGCTTTTTTTTAATGTCTAATCATCTTGTTTAATCCCGCCCCTTTTTGCAGCGCCGAACGACAGAATTTCGCAAGCTCAAACTCGAGTGTGACTTCGGCTTAAGTCCTACTCTCTGTTACACCTGCCAATTGTTTACAGTGACCCCTAATGGCATTGAATTGACCTAATTTGCGGATTCAGGTGTTTTTAATTTAAACTCAGACTAAAAACTACATAATGATGATCCTTTAACAGCAGGGATGAGCAGCTCGGGTTCAGACTAGTTCAGTGATGTTCGTGTCTGGTCTGTTGAAATATAATAGAAGTATAAATTAATTGTATGATATTTGACGTTTTTAAGGGTTTTTGCTCTCAGGATTGGCTTAGTTTGCTTAAACTAGCACTATTAGTGGGGTTCATTTGAATAAGTGTGAACGCTGCCATCTGAACCTTGTTCACAGAAACTGTTTTGGGAGTCAATTTCTATCTAGACAGTGTGAGCTCTAGTTAAACCTGCTCTTCCTTAATTATGGGTGAATGAAATTCTTGAAAATGATTTAAAAAAATGTTATCTAGTGTTTTCAGAGATGAAGTGCTTGAAATGTAATTTTTGCTTTCATGATAATTATGTAATTGTAGTTATAATTTAATTACTAATTAAATAAAGTAAAATTAATTCAACTTAATAACCTTTTCTTTACATTTAAGTTGTGAGTCTAGTGTTGAGCTTGGGGCAAACATGCCATCAAAACAAAATCCATACTATACTATACAGAATACTATAACAATAGCATCTGATATTGTGTAGTATGAAGTGTGTTAATATGTAATTTGCTCTTCATATTGTTTCAGTGAAATTACTCTGTGGACTCGAGGCATCCCAGGGTCCTGTACAGGAAGTGCTCTCCTCTGCAGACTGTGTGAAAAATGCAGCTCGTGAGAGTAGTGATGAACAGGACTCAGAGGAAGGGGACGAAATTAAAGGGTCCCGCAAAAAGAAAAACAAACGACGTAAAGGTAACCACGCTAAATTATATCATGCAAGTTTGTTTATTTAATTTATGGACTGTATGCATGGGAAACCAAGGTTAAGAATTGAATTAAGAATTACTCAAAGTAAAAAAATGACCTGCATGTCATATGACAACTTAATGACAGTCATAGATGTTTTCAATTGAAGTATTAAGTTTCTGTCAAGGGGTATTTTAGATCAGTGTTTTCCAACCCCGTTCCTTAAGGCACACCAATAGTACACATTTTCAACCTCTTTCTATTAAAACACAACTGAATCAAATCATCAGAACAATAAAAGAGACTCAAAAACCTGAATTAAATGGTTCAAATAATGGGGACATCCAAAATATGTACTGTCACTGTGCCTCCAGGAGCATGGTTGGGAAACACTTGTTTAGATGACTAAATGTTTGGGAATTCATGTAATGCTCTAAATTTATAGTTATATCCCTGAGTTTGAGATTGTTAATCACTCCTGTTTTGTTTTTTTGTTTGTCAGAAAACAGCGAGAGCATAGATGGAGAGGAGTATCCCATCGATATCTGGCTTGTGCTGGCTGCATACATTCGTCCAGAAGATGTCTGTACATTTTCTTTGATCTGCAAAAATGCGTGGACTGCCACATGCACGGCTGCATTTTGGACACGTCTCTATAAAAGGTAGGCAGGCAAAAAATCTGGAACTGATCTTTTCTGTACAGTGGTCCCTCATTATTCGCGGGAGTTGAGTTCTAAAAATAACCTGCAATAGACGACATCTGCAAAGTAGTCAGCTTTATTTTTTACAGTTATTATAGACCCCTCACTACACACATTTTATACACTTTTCTAAGACAGGCATTAACATTTTCACACCTTTATCTCTGATAATGCAAACCCTCTCAAAATGCAAACCTTCATAGAAAAATAAGTTCAGTGTTATAGAATGAAACCAAAATCATTTGATCTTCATTTATTTATTTCGTAATGGTGCCCTAAAGCTGCATAACCTCTACCTTCTTTTAGCATGTCCAGAATTTCAACTATTTGTGTGATGGTTAGCATCTTCCTCTGCCTTTTGGGTGTTACCGCAGGTGCCTTTGATGGTGCAGAATGTTTCATTGACATTGTGGGGAGAAAGCTTGCAAACATACAGTACAGCACTTCAGAGTTACACTGCTAGCGATCGAAGATTTATGTAAATTTGGCAAGCTGAACACATTCTGTACTGTACACGAGACACGGCACGGAGGAGATTGATTGACAATGGTCTACAGCCAGTCAGGACGCAGAACACAATGCACTGTCGAAAAAAGTGTCTAATTGCACAAAAAAAAATCTGTGAAACTGTGAGGCTGCGAAAAGTGGACTGCGTTATAGTGAGGGATCACTATAGAAAAATTTGTCACTTGATAACTTATTTTTTAGCAATAATTCATTGTAATTGTGAAATTGATTCTATACATGTAACACTTCAAAAACAGGAAGGTAATATTAAGTGAGTTTTATTTTGGACACAATATTGCCTTTTTTTTATGTTATTACTTTCTTTTTCTGTTGCCAGTGAAAATTGTACCAAATAAGGTCAGACCAGAATGTCTGTACCTCTCAAAGGAACCTTGTGCTGTTTTAGTTATTAAATCTATTAAAAATAACATAAACTGTTTATAATTAATGTTTGGTTTTAATGTAATCTAGCCGTTGTGCATTCAGATTGTCCTCATTAAAACATGACCTAGCCTACAGTATTCACAGTCAATGTGTAACTTCAATGCCATTTGCAAATCCTTTCCTGTGGTCTCATGAGACTGTGAGGTGTGCTTTTATGGACACTTTACATCTAGTTGTAAGATATGATCTTTTTGCATACAATTTTGTCAGTGAAACTGAATTCAGACATACTATTTTTGTTAAATACAAATTGTTGTCTGCTTGAAATAGAGAAGTGTTTATAGTAGCTGTTGAATGATAAAACACTCTTTTATTAAAAGTGTTTTTACACACCTACTGATAGTTAATTGTCATTTGTTAATCCATGACAGGCCAAAATCAGCCAAGAAAAATATAATTTATAGTCAAATATATTGAGAATACTTTTCAATATTTCACATCTGCATTGTGAAACCAAGACTATTGGAAAAATTGGACTGGCACTCAGGCAGTGATGCAGCTTGTTGTGCATTTTTCACCGACCAGAACATGACAAAAATTGTGTGTGTTTTAAATAAACTTTTTCCCTAGGCACTATAATCTTGACGCAGACCTCCCTGATCGCCTTCAGCCTGATTCTATCACAAGGATGCATTGTCTTCGTGCCCATGTGATTCGCTCTCTCTTTCACTTATATGAGCCCTTTAGCTCTCGAGTGTCCAAAAGCCCTCCTCTCCCCGAATCTACACCCACTACACTCCTCAATTCCAAGGTGTGTATACATACTTTCTCTTTTAAACCCATGTGATTTGAGAATTTTTGTTGATTTTTTTTATTTTTTTTCTCTCTCTTTCTCTCTCTCTCTCTCTCTCTCTCTCTACAGTGCTTGTTGTTTTGGGTCAACAAAGTGTCTGGAAGTAGGTCAGAGCAGATGTGGGAATTCAACTTCAAGTTTGTGAAACTGGTATGCTCCCTATACATCCGTAAAAGATAAGAGATGATTCTGTGGTTTTAATTTGATCATCTTTTAATTTTCAGCCAACCAAGGCCAAAAATGGATGTAAGTTTGCTCTTCAGCTACCCAAGCAGTATAAGGATGTTCACACAAATCCAGACTCTGACTGTTATCTGCTGCGGGTCACTACCCTCAATTTCATTTTCACTTCTGTTGTGATGGGCATGACGTTAACTTTGGTGAGTGTTGAGAATTTATGTTTTAAGATCATGATTTTTTACTAGGGATGCTCTGATCAGAATTTTTGCAGCCAGTACTGTGTACAAATTCCTTGCAATGGTGATCGGGCAATACCAAATACTGATTCTGATGCTTTATAATGCATATAGCACATTTTCCCTCTAAGCATGATACTTAAATACTTACCTAAGATAATAAATTAAGGATGCTACATATAATCTCTTAAGCACATCTCTTATAACCATTTAGGTGTGAACATGTCTTGGTCACAAGCAGCTTTATAGAAAATAATATAGCACAGATTTAAAAAATGGTAAGAAAAATGCAATTTGGAAATTTTGCAAATAATGAAAGAAGAATTCAACATGTCTCAATCAAGAAAAACTTTGGAGCACATATTTGATGCATAAGTTAAAATGCACACCTATAAATCCATTACTTTACTAAAATATAATAGGTTAATAAACTGTATAAACAGAGGTTGCAACGCATCTGTATATATTTTAGCTGCTGTGACACGATCGTTTATGCCGCCACATCATTTACCTTCTTTTTGTAGCTGCTGTATTTTATAACCCGGGTGCACATGCGCCTCTTCTTGTAAACTCATAATTAAACACTTGCAATTGGTTCATGAAATCGGCCAATTGCGATTGATAAGAGCATCCCTAATTTTTACACTTTTGAGTTATACACACGCTGACCACTTTATTAGGTACACCAGTCCAACTGATCCTTAACGCAAATTCCTAATCTGCCAACCACATGGCAGCAACTGAATGCATTTAGGCATGTAGACATGGTCAAGACAATCTGCTGCAGTTCAAACAGAGCATCAGAATCAGGAAGAAAGGTAATAAAAGTGACTTTGGACGTGGTATGGTTGTTGGTACCAGACGGGCTGGTCTGAGTATTTCAGAAACTGCTGATCTAATGGGTTTTTCACACACAACCATCTCTAGGGTTTACAGAGAATGGTCTAAAAAGGAAAACATCCAGTGAGCGGCAGTTCTGTGGGCGCAAATGTCGTTTTGATGACAAAGGTCAGAGGAGAATGGCCAGACTGGTTTAAGCTGATAGAAAGGCAACAGTAACTCAAATAACCACTCGTTACAACAGAGGTATGCAGAAGATCCTCTCTGAGTGCACAACACATCAATAACCTTAAGGCGGATGGGCTACATCAGCAGAAGACCAAACCACGTGCCACTCCTGTTAGTTAAGAATAGGAAACTGAGGCTACAGTTCACACAGATTGAAAAAACGTTGCCTGATCTGATGAGTCTCGATTTCTACTGACTATGTCCATCCCTTTATGAGCACAGTGTACTCATCTTCTGGTGGCTACTTCAAGCAGGATAACCCGCCATGTCAAAAAAAAATGAATCATCTCAGACTGGTTTCTTGAACATGACAATGAGTTCACTGTACTCAAATGGCCTCCACAGTCACCGGACTCATTCCAATAGAGCACCTTTGGGATGTGGTGGAGAGTCACATCATAGGTGTGCAGCTGACAAATCTGCAGCAACTGCGTGATTCTTGTCATGTCAATATGGAACAAAATCTTTGAAGGATATTTCCAGTACCTTGTTGAATCTATGCCACAAAGGATTAAGGCAGTTCTGGCAAAAGTGGTTCCAACCCGGTACTAGTAAGGTGTACCTAATAAAGTGGCTGGTTGAGTGTATGTGGTAACATCATACATGTGATTATTTAATAAAGTGTCAATTAAAAAATATGTCAGAATTTCACCAGAAGATAAGAGTACATTTTGCTTTAAAAATAAACACTGTAGATTTTGTCATAACACTCTACACAATAAGGTTTGGCGTGTGTGCGTGCGTGCATGTTTTTTTTTTTCCTTCAAGTTCAAAGACAAAATGAAAATTTAATATAATTTAAATATAATGTTGTTGTTATAATGATAATCACCTATATTATAAAATACCTCATATAGTATTATAAATATTTTTGTTGCCAGTATAATTATCTGTGGGCAAAACATTTTCTTAAATCAACAGCCATTAGCATGTGTGGCAGAAAAGACTCAAGTAATCTAAAAAATTTAGTAGAATAAATCAAATTAAATACAACTAACATTGCAAAATTACGAAAATGCCTTACAATGAGTTGAGAATTTAGTAATGCAAGTAAAGAATATTCTTAATATTTACTTCAATTTACAATTGTTTTAGATTTAAGAACTAGATTTAAGTTATTTGGATTTGTATGATTTAAAAAAAAATATCTGGGTCAGTTATACAAGAAACTTTATGGTGTGGGGACCTTTTGCCATGAAGTTGATCATATTTCGAGTGTTCATGCTGTTTAGATGATTAAACTCCTGGTGTTTTCAGTTTTACCCCATAACCATTTACAAAGTCATCTGTGTGTCTGATGTCTAGTTTTTGTAAAAGTGCACTGATTTAATAAGCTAATATTTAGTCTGAGCTGCATGGTTGTCACTTGAAATTTGCAGTGTTGAATCTTTAGCCTCAGAGGAAGTTGGAAAGCGGAAGTAGAATCTGATGATACCCAGCAATGTAGACCAGATGAAATTTCCACATTACTGCTTTAGGATTTACTTGTAGTGAAAATGCAAGTCATTCTGCTGTCATAAAGGATTCATTCTCTTGTTTGTCTTTCAGTTCACCATTAATGTGAGCACAGACATGAGGCACCACCGAGTTCGGCTGGAGTTCCAGGATTCACCAATAATTCGGGGAAAAAAGCTCAGGGTTGAACAGGGGGTGCAGGTGGTGCTGGATCCCGTCCACAGTGTGCGTCTCATGGACTGGTGGCATCCTCAGTATCCCACATCTTTTCAATCACATCAATTAAACTGATGAACTCCCATCAAGTTCTCCATTTATAAAACAATGCAGAAGGCAATTCAGGCCTGTTTCAACCAATTTTAAAGTCTTGAGTAGGCTAGACATTTTCTTTTTTTTAATAGTACAATTAGTGTGCTGCTTTTATGGACACTTAAGTTTTGATCGCTAGTCATAACTCAAGGTTTCAAGTATTGGAGATGGAAATTGACTTTTGAGTAGTTTGGGTAGGTGCCATGTTTATTCCACATCAGTTACAACCGAGTTGATGTTTAATGGGTTCTATAGATTCACCGATTTTGTTTGATAAAAAGCTTTTGAATATGGCATCTACTTCTGAAGTGCTTGGCATGCTTTTCTTGCCATTAAGAGTGATGCAGCCTCATGCAGAAATTCTTTCAACATCAAGTTATATCTGTAGCAGTGTAGGGTTTTCATGAATCTAACCTTGAATCATGTGATTTTTAATAGTCAGCTGTTTGTGTTTTCTCAGCTATAGCATTCCCATGATTCATCTGTATCTGATTTTTCACATTCTGTCCCTGCAAATGTAGGAAAGGGTCAACTAGGTAAATAATAATATAAATGTATCAGTATAAAATAAAAATATGAGACCTGTTAAAATTTGGAGAGGCTACTTGTAGCCTGAATGCCTTTAGCTTGGTGTTAGAGTTAGGGCTGAAAATCTGAGATGATTTTATGTATTGAGTTTTTTCTTTGGGGCCATAATGATTTCAGCTTTGCTATAAAGCATGTTTGCCTAGTTGTAATTCTTCTAATTGACTGCTTTGGAAAAGGAGATTCTACATTGTTGTAGACATTAAATTATAGTTAAAAGAACGATGCTGTCTTAGTTTCAAGTTATTAAACATGTCGATTAAATCAATTTAAATGTTTTATTAGTATCAAACCTGGAGATTATGCTCCTTGATGTAAAATTCTTTCTTATGATTAATGTGTGTATTTTGTTTTAGACTGCAAAGTTGCATCAGTAGATCTGGGTTTAAATTTATATATTTTTTTATTTAATTAATTTATATATATATTTTTTGTGAATGGCTAATAAACAAGACACCATAATCAACATGTTTTGTAGTCCTATCCAAAAATAAATGGGATTAATACTGACACCCTGTGGCCTGATCTGAAACTATCATTTAACTAATCTGCAAATGGAGTTTTTCAAATGATGAGACCTTTAGGTTGCTGTATTTCATTTGTAGTACCACATAAATGTTCTTTGATTTAAATGCAGATACATCTAACTGTATACTTTTGGAGATAAGAGTGTCTAAGCATTGTGCCTAAAACTAATACAAGGAGTACTGCAATTGACCAATCAGAATGAAGTATTCAAGAGGTGTAACAGCACAACTGTCTTGTTCTGAAAGTAAAATCTTAAATTATCTCCATAGAAAACAGAGGTTTAACTGATAATGTTTAACAATAACTAAACACTTCAAAGGCAGCTGTTGTGAGCTCCAAAGTTGTAAGTTGATTGTTGTTTTGTTGAACACATTTTTCTCATTAATTCAATAGTGGAATTTGTGATGGCTACAATCCCCATGATTCTATGCAGAAAGACTACCAATTGTCTGGCAAAATATATATTTAACCCCACCCACAATAGGGCTGGGTGATTAATTGAAAAGTAATCGAAATCGACATTCAGAACCAATAATTGATCTAATTTTTCCAGGTCTTTTTATTTATTTTTTTATTACTTACCGTGTGTGGAGTCACATGACCCTGCTCTGTTTGTTACTATTGTGTTACTTTGCACTACATTGACGATTGACAAAGCTGCACCAGAGATGCCTTGAGACTGCATATTTTCTATTACATTAATATTATTTACATCAAAATATTTGTTTACAGAAGATGCAAGAAATGCACTGTTTAAATTATTATTTACAGGATATACAAGAGTTATTTTATTTAGAAGAGATGCTACTTATGTTACTTTTAATATTAAACACATTGAAAAAAATGTATTTTGTTTTGTTACACTTTTTAATATAAGAAATAAGTGATTGTTGGTTTTAGGCTTTGTGTGTTTTAATTTCAGTTGTTCAATGTTGAATTTGAAATAATCATAGATAGTGGGTAGTGTGTGATGGTGTATTCTCCTGGTGTATTATTGCCCTCACTTCCACTACACTCAATTATTTCTGGACAATTGATTATTCCCAGAATATCAAAATCAACTGGAGGTGGTAGATCTTTCTCATATCTGGGACCTTAACTCTGGAACAGCCTTCCTTGCACAGTTTGGGAAGCAGAGACACTATGTCAGTTTAAAACTAGATTAAAGACACATCTCTTTGCATTAGCATACACATAAAACACAAATGCTTTTGAAATCCAAATCCTCTAATGGATTGTTAGTCTGCTTTTTTTAGGGCAACCGGAGCCAGAAACACTTCCCTAAAGGCATTATAATTTGAACGGCATTTACGGTTATGTTAGTCTGTTTTTATTGTTTCTGAGGTTTCCATAATCCTGGACCAGGCCGTATCCTGAACCGCTGCTGTGGTGGTCATGGGGGAGTGGAGAGCACGAGACTGATTCCTGTAAGACCCCAGTGACAGACGAGTCTTCGCATTGATCCTGAAGGGCCAGACTGTACACCAGCCGCTGACCTCTTCCACCTGCAGCTTCTTCACAATGGACAACCAGCGTTCTCCAGCCTCCGACGCCTAGACTGCAGCTCTGCACAAGAAGTTTGGCCATAGGAGAAATGGTCGTGGCCAACTGAGCCTGGATTCTCTTTAGGTTTTTTTTTTTTTTCGTCAATTGGTGAAGTTTGTTCCTGGCCGCTGTCACCACTGGCTTGCATGGTTTGGGACTCGTGGAGCTGCGCATCAATGGATTTGCTCTTCAGTGTTTGGACTTTCAGCAGTGAAAATTAAACCACACTTAACTGAACTTAAACTCTGAAAACTGGATTGACACTTTAAATTTGCTATAATCTTCTATGTTAAGCTGCTTTGACACAATCTACATTGTAAAAGCGCTATAGAAATAAAGACGAATTGAATTAAATTGTTTTCTTCAAATTTTTCCAAATCAAGTAATGCACCCTTCATTTAAAAATCTCTCACTTGTAATATGTGAGCATATTTACAGTACAAAACCTGTCAGTGAACTGAGGGCAAAAAAATAAAAATAATAATCGTTCATTAGTCGTAATCGAGCTCAAATGTTTTGATTTTGATTTTCGGCCAAATCGCCCAGCCCTAACCCACACCAATGAAGCACTTCAAATGATAAGTTTAAGCCACTCACAAATGTAATAACTATATAATATATTAACATGTCCTTTTGCAGTGCTTTATACAATAATGCGGCATTTGAAGTGCATCAAAATAAATCTAAATTGTCCTAAGAATGGCTGGTGTTAATTTGTTTTAGCACTATTTTGATAAAATGTATTGATCCACATCTAAAGCTAAGTATACAATCTCACTTTTTCACTTTATTCACAGTTTTTCCAATTTATTTTTAATGTTTATTGCCATAAAATGCAACATTTAAGTACATAGGCTTCAAAGTCAACATTAGTTTTGCAATTAACTGCATTGTCTGACAAATTTGATGAAAAAGAGGGTGTATATGTACAGTATGTAACAGAATTTTGGATATGGCTATATTTATATCCCAAATTATTTTCAACAATTTATATATTTTTATACAAACATATTACACACATTCCATCTACAATGTTTTTACATTATTTATTCAGTAATCTACTGTCATACGTAGTAACGTGAATGGATGAACTACGTTACCCAGGATGCTCTGCCCGCGCTGTGATTGGTTCCCGCGGCTGTCACAAGCGCTTACAGGTGACTGGAGAAGAGCGCTGTCACATCACACAGCGCAGCGAGAAAACAAATCGCACATCACACAGGGGAGTGAGTGAGAGAGAGTTCTGCTCAAATTATCGAGAAGTTGTAAACTCGGCTCTTTCGCAGTTTCGCTTCCATACGAATGTAGAGGGAACTGATACCAGCTTGACTTAAAAATCTGCACAACTGCCGCTCCTGCACAAAATCTACGTCCCAACTTTGTACTTTCTGACCTTCAACGGGTAAGTGATACAGCTCATTGCGCTCCACTCTTGATTCTAAATAAGTCTGCCTCTGCTTGAGTTGCGCTCTTTTCCAGATTATTCCATAGCGACAGTATTTGACATACGTATTTTACATGTTAACAAAACACTACTGCAGTTTGTAGACTTTTTTCATGAAAATCATTGAATTTTGCTTGAGAGATTACTCAAAACTATAACGCTACAACCTCAGGTATGCTTGAAATGAGTATTTGATACATAAAGTTTCATATTTGTGGACAGTAAACGTATGGTTATTCCATGTTGAATATGTTTTATTGTTGGCGCAAAGCCATATACTGCTGATACCTGATCTGTATAAACTCCAAATATGTATAAACAGCGTTGGCGATATGTCTTAAGTAATGCGAACAGCGCAGTTAAAACCCCCACGGATGTGTCCCCTGTAAAAGTGCTCGCTATTTATTTACACTTAATGTACAAACGTAGTGCACAACCTATTTATAGGGAGCATAAGTAAGGCCTGCAAGCTGTGAATATACTTCCTTGTCTAAATGCCAACAACGTGTGTGTGTGTGCAAAACTGTAAATATTATAAGTTGTAATATAGCCTATAGTTTGCATGTATGTAGGCTTTGATTGTTGGTCATACTGTAGTTTCAGTATGTTTACATGAATAGCTGTGGTGTTTCTTTGCATAACGCCGTCACGATTTCATTATACCTGTCACAGAAGTTCTAATAACTAACTGTGTTTTTATGGAATTGCTTTTAGTTTATTCAAATATCAGATAACACAGTACAAACTGGTATAAAAAGGTGCATACGGTATGATCCAGTATTCAGATTTAGTCAAGCAAAAAGGTGAACAATGTAGGTTTTTTTTTTTTTTTTTTTTTTTTTTGCTTAGTGCAACTGATAGTATCAAGTTGATCTTTTGTTCGTGGTTTTGTGCATTTCCCTTCTGCTATCATAATAATCATTTAAAATCAAACTTCATTAAGTACCCTATAATATCAAAAAGTATGAAAATTTACTCACTCTGATGTCATTCCAAACTCGAAAGACATTTGTAAAACAGATTAAGGTATTTTTAATAAAAGACTTCCTCCATTTAAGGTCTGCTCATGCAAAACATTCATAAATGTATTTAAAAAGTTCTATATAAGATATGATAATATAGATTTGTATAATAAACAGATTTATTTTAGCCTTAGACATTAATTAGCAAACATAAACTGAAGCTTAATTACCTGCCTCATTTGAATGCTGTAAACATTGTTTGCCAGTCATGATTTATACTGTATGTTAATAAAAGCCTAAATTAATTAAGTATTATAAAAGATCTACTATAACCGAATTGACTTATTCATTTTTGTTTACTTCATTACAAATGTTTTGAACCATCAGAGTTTTCTGGGAATACCTACATACAGTTGAAGTCAGAATTATTAGCCCCCCTGAATTATTAGTCTCCCTGTTTATTTTTTCCCTAATTTCTGTTTAACAGAGAGAACATTTTTTTCAAAACATTTCTGAACATAATAGTTTTAATAACTCATCTCTAATAACTGATTTATTTTATCTTTGCCATGATGACAGTAAATAATATTTTACTACGTATTTTTCAAGACACTTCTATACAGCTTAAAGTGAAAATTTTAAAGGCTTAACTAGGTTAATTAGGTTAACTAGGCAGGGTAGGGTAATTAAGCAAGTTATATAACGATGGTTTGTTCTGTAGACATTCTACATTGTCAGACTTTAAATATTTAAAAAAGGAGAAAAAATAATCAAAGGGGGGCTAATAATTCTGACTTTAGAACAGAGCAAAGAACTTTTCACAGTATGTCTGATAATATTTTTTTCTTCTGGTGAAAGTCATATTTGATTTATTTCAGCTAAAATAAAAGCAGTTTTTAATTTTTAAAAACATGTTAAGGTCAAAATTATTAGCCCCTTTAAGTTATATATTTTTTCTATATTCTACAGAACAAACCATCATTACACAATAACTTGCCTAATACGCTAACCTGCCTAGTTAACTTAATTAACCTAGTTAAGCCTTTATATGTGTAATTTTTTTTATTATTATTATTATTTTCAATGGATGGACAGGAATTTTTCAGATTAGATGAAACAATATCTTCATTGGTGTACCAGGGAGGAGTGATTTTTCTCATGAGTTTGGAATGACATGATGTTGAGTAAATGATGATGACTCAATTTAAATTGTGAGTTGAACTTACTCTTTTAAATCAATGCAGTTTGACTTTGCTGATGCAAAAAGAAAATACATTTTTATAAAAGTTTAAAACTCCAAAAACATATTGTGATTAACTGGACAGATGGTTTAATGTTAATAAAAAAATCTTGTTGATCAAGAAGAAAGAAAGCCTCCTGTACTACTCATTGAATTGGGTGGGCTTGTCCAAATGCTTCCTACTACCACTAATATAGTCTAGCTGAATCATCCATAAGAAAAAAATTCGGACATGCAAGAAAATCAAGTTCACCCGCTGGTCATATCAGAAAGAAGCCAGTAGCTTATCTGTCCTCTCTGATGGTAAGAGATAAACGCAGGTGTGGCCTTGTTCGTCACACAAGCCGCCACGTTTGACAGGTGAATGATATCCAATCAGGGCATTAGGCGTCAGTTAGGTGTTTGTTTTGATGCAATTGAGTGACTCAAATCAGATATAGCAACCGAGAGGAAGACAGTATGGCTGATGAAAGGTAACTCCAGAACTCTCCCACGCATATAAACACTTAACAATGAAGACAACGGCAAACACATTTGTTGCTGCGCACTGGTATTTTGGTTGGCTTACTTTTACTCTGTTTCCATTACATTGCCTTTGAGTCGAGCATTTTGGTTGAACATAAACTACACTTGCATTAATTGTAGACATGACCCCGTCGGCTAGGTTGAAAATGAGCTGCTACTGAAGGTACTTTAGTGGAACGATACGTTGGCGTACATGAACAATGTGCTGAACTCCTTCCTTTTTTCCAGTATAGGCTGTGATGTAACAGTCAAAAGGAAATACGGCATTTGACTTGGGCTTAGATTCCCGATTTGATGTGATTCTGTATTGTGTGGTTAACCAACTGGCACCAAATGTTTAGACCAGCATCAATATTTTTTATTCTTGCACCAAATCATGCCCCAAAAGCCTGTTTTGTTGATGTAACCCTTTGCTGTAAATGTGAAACAAAATTTTGTTCCTCTCTGCTTGTTTTCACAACGCTTCTCTGAGGCGATACTTGAAGCTGATGGAGCGTGGAAAAAAAGAGCAGTGGGCCATTTAATTCAACAGCTGTTCTCAACAATGACAGAGGCATTGCTGACTGAGAAAGCAGAATGTAATGTGGACATGTACAAATACAGGTTGCCATTCTGTTTCTGCAGCTCAGTCAATAGATTTTAAACATGATTTTTTTTTAAATCTAATACAAATTACAGGAGCTTTAAAAAATTCTGATCAAACATTTGTGGTATTGGTGAGCTGAGTGATGTAGACCCCGTTTACATCTTCTATTAACTCTTTCAAATGTACAGTGGGCTCTAAATACTTGCGCTGACCCCCTGCATTAGTTTTTTTAATGTGACTATGAATTAGAATGCATCATTTAAAAGCGGTGATCACTAACATGTTTAAGCACAAGATAACTAACATTGGCTTTACTAAAAGGCAAGACTTACCCATCAGAAAACGGACATAAAAAAGCAAAGATTGCATTTTTAACTTGAGAACCTTAATTGAACATTTATGAACCATGTAAAAATCATTAGTTTAACCTAGTTTAAAATTGTAGACTTATGCAACCAAGATTATCAGTGATAATGCACCTGGATGACATTTGGAAGGTTGAATATTTGGGTGACAATGCATTTGTGACATTAGTAGTAATCAGATCATATGAAGGGCCACTGCGAACTAAAAAAAATGATTGGTAAAATAATTTTCTGTTATAGTTCTGCAGATACTATAGCATTTTATAAATTAAAAATAATAAATTTCTATTAATAATAAATATATATATATAAAAGGTTGCTGGTTTGAGCCCCAGCTGGGTGAGTTGGCATTTCTGTGTGGAGTTAGCATGCTCTCCCATGTTCATGTGGGTTTCCTCTTGGTGCTCTGGCTTTGCCCATGGTCCAAAGACATGTGGTACAGTATAGGTGAATTGGGTAAGCTAAATTGTCTACAGTGTATGTGTGTGAATGATAGTGTATGGGTGTTTCCCAGTGTTGGATTGCAGCTGGATAGGCACCCGCTGTGTAAAACATATGCTGTAAGTTAGTCGTTCATTCCGCTGTGGCGACCACTGATTAATAAAGGGACTAAGCCTAAAAGAAAATGAATGAATAAATATTATTAATAATAGTTATAATAGTAAAACCAAAAAAATAAACATTAACATTACCAAAACATTGTACATAATTCATGAATTGTAACTGTGGTTTTGTAGCCTACCATATTCTGCAGCATCATTACACAATGTTATAAGGTGCAAATCAACTGCTTGCTGTAGGTATTATTGTGGGAGCTTAGAACCTGATCACACTGAAAGCATTGCAGAAAAAAGAAGTGCTTTTTTTTAAAGTTGTTTTCTATTGGCATGGGTAGTTTTGTGCCTGTGCTGAGCTCCTACAAAAAAAGCGATCAGCATCATTTGTGTTGCATGCTCAAGCCTCCCGATTGAGTGGTTGTCTGGCAGCATAAAAAAGCATAGACATAAAAGTAAACCAAAATGGCAGTGCCGTGTCTTTTTTTTTTTACACTTTTCGACCTGAAAATCATGTTCTGTGTCATTGATTATGGACCCTTTTCATTTAAAAAAAAAAATCAAGATCTAAATTTTTTTTTTAAGGATTTAAGATTAGAGTGACTGTTAAACACATAATAAAAGTCTTGTGAAAAGGGTCCCATTTATTATACAATATTCAAACATATCGTTAAAATGTGCTTTAAATTCCCATGATGATGCATTAAGTTTGTGACACTCTGTACCCCCAGTGATTTATAGATATTGTTTTTTCTCTCTTTTCCCTTTTCTGCAAATATAAAAAACGTCTTAAATATATTGCGAAATATTTGATATTCCAGTTCTCAGATTTGTGTAGGAACATGCACTTTGTTGTTTAAACATCTTAATAATGATCTTATTATTTGATCTATGATGGCTGACGGGCACCATCATGTTACCTCACACTGCAGTGGAGAGATTAGAGCTGCTGTATGTACAACATGCTAATTCATCAATTTGTGAAAAGTGGCTGTTTACCTTAAAATATTGAGTAAAATGTGTAGTAAACAATGTGTATCTGAAGTGGACAAAGCACATTATCAGATTATGCGTAAAATAATTATTATGACCATCTCCATAGACATCAGCATGTATTTTACAAACCCTAAATGTTAGGTTTCCTAGTACTAATGTGTATTCAAATGTCTGAAAAATCGAATGCACATTATTTGATTGAAGACATTGATAAATTGTGATTTATGGTGTCTCTTACTCTAGCTCAGTGTGAGTCATCATGGGAATGCAGATTTGAATTTAGCAGCTGATCAAAAAATTGAATTGCACTGATTGTAAACTGATTGTAAACTGCAGGAACCCGTCATGGCTGATCACAACGGTGTGATCGTACACATGGAAAAGTGTCAAGATGCATTTTCATCAATCCAATCACATGTGGCATAAAAAACAGATGTTAACAGATGCTAAAAACAGATGTTAACAAGACATTTGACAAATGTCAAAATTTAGATTTTATATGAGATATTAAAATCTACAGTTATTACTTTGTTAGTGCACATTACTATTTTTGTGTTGAACAATTAGTCAATGCCAGTTAATTTTAATAATAATGCAAATTAATAATAATAATAATAATTTTTTTCTTTTTAAGATGTTGTTTGTTCTATGATTTTGTCAGTTTGAGGATTTGGGCAGACTTTGACACATGAATTCTATGTGGTGACAAACAGCAGTATATTGTCATGTTTAACATGCCAAGCAATCAATTAATTTACAGTGCACACTCAATAAAATTGGACCCTAAATAGTGGTCTTACCCAAATATGAACACTAAATCATCATTTAATTTCAAACTTGTATAAGATTTTTGATTCTCATTCATTCATTCATTCATTCATTCATTTTCTTTTTGGCTTAGTCTTTTTATTAATCCAGGGTCGCCACAGCAGAATGAACCGCCAACTTATCCAGCACATGTTTTACGCAGCGGATGCCATTCCAGCCTTAACCCATCTCTGGGAAACATCCATACACACTCATTCACACTCATACACTACGGACAATTTAGCCTACCCAATTCACCTGTACTGCATGTCTTTGGACTGTGGGGGAAACTGGAGCACCTGGAGGAAACCCACATGAACGCAGGGAGAGATTTTTGATTCTATCAAATTAAATTATGAAAAATTGCCTTAGTGTTTATTTAGTCTATGCAAAAAAAATGATGCAATGTTGCTTTGGATGCCACCGTAAAGACAGAATCCACTAAACTAAAATATAGTTTAATTTTACTTAATGTGCAAATTGCATTATGGTTTCCTCCAGGCAGATGTTGCCATGCAATCCTATTTAAAACGGGACCAGGCGGTCCTGTTCTTATGTATACAGGAACGTAATATCCTGTTTAACTTTTAGCCTCATCCTTACTGTATGCATTGGCAAGGAGTGAAGATAATATAATCAGTTGCATTTAGTCTTTAAGATGTAAAAGATAGGTAATGAAAGTGAACATGTAAAGCATGGAAACAGCAAGGGATGTATTGTACTCTATGTACTGGTGAACGTGAAGGTCAGGCTGTGCAGAATGATGTTAGTTCCAGAGGCACAGGGCCAGACTTTGTACAGTGCATGCCCTTTCACAGCACATTCAGATGGATCCTGGGACACTTATTAGTGTGCAACAATAATACTAATGTATTTTAGGTTTATATAATATATTTACCAAACAGAACAATGATATGATTGATGTTGTTCCAGTTTTTGTAGTTAGTATCCTATCCCTCTAAAATGCAAAAAAAAAACAAAAAAAAAATAACTATAACAACATTGAATATAGCTGGCATATTAACAGCTGATATAATGTCTGTAGGGATATCAGTACGTAACTTAATTTAAAGTAGAAGATAATATGGTCATTAAATATGTCAAACATATATGTTCTATAGTAGTTATACACCATAAAACCATTTGAGTAAACTGATTGCAACAAACCTAAACCTAATCCTAATAAGTACTACAGTATAAACTTAATTCATTTGAGTAAACGAAGCAATTTGAGCACAGGAAAATCCAATAATTGAAGAGAACTCAAACTAACTGAATACTGCAAAACCCAAGGCAAGGCAAGGCGTTTATTTATATAGCACATTTCATACACAGTGGCAATTCAAAGTGCTTTACATAAACAAGAATAAAAACACAAGTGTTAGAAGATAAAAAAGCAAATAATAAGAATGATTAAAAACAGATAAAAATATGTTAAATGGGTTATAAAAGAATAAAAAGAAAAGAACAATAGTGCGATCTGTCGGACGTAGCACAGTGCTCATTCAGTAAAGGCACAGCTAAACAGATGTGTTTTTAGTCTGGATTTGAATGTGCCTAATGTTGGGGCACATCTGATCATTTCTGGAAGCTGATTCCAGCAGCGAGGGGCATAGTAGCGGAAAGCCGATTCACCCTGCTTTGACTGAACTCTTGGAATTTCTAGTTTATATGATCCTAGAGATCAGAGTGATCTGTTAGGTTTGCATTCAGTCAGCATATCTGTAATGTATTAAGGTCCTAGGCCATTTAGTGATTTACAGACAAGTAATAATACTTTAAAATCTATTCTGAATGTAACTGGGAGCCAGTGTAGGGACCTGAGGACAGGTGTGATGTGCTCTGATTTCCTGGTTCTGGTCAGAATCCTGGCCGCAGCATTCTGGATGAGCTGCAACTGTCTGACCCAATAAGTTATGACAACTCAAAACGTTTGAGGAAACCGATTGCTACAAACCATTTAAGTAAAAAATCTAATCTATGTGAGTACTGTGAACTTACTCCATTTTAGTTGAAGTAATGAGGTATTTAATTAACTCATTACCTTCAACACTGAGTTTAAAACTCTTTTCAAAGGAGTAGAATTAACTTTCAATAAATTTTGAGTTAACTACACTCATTTCATTTGATAAGGTTGACTGTTTGATAAGGTTAACTATGCAAATCTGGTTTGATGGTGTTGTCCAGTGGTTTCCAACAATACGTGGACAAAGGCTCACTTCATGGGTGTTTTCAAGATGATTTTGATTCAATGTATGTATTCATGTATGCATGTAGAGTTGAAGTCAGTATGATTCGCCATCCTGTGAAATTTTTTTTTAATATTTCCTAAATGATGTTTAACGGAGCAAGTTTTTTTCCACAGTATTTCCTATAATATTTTTTTCTTTTTCAGAAAGTCTTATTTGTTTTATTTTGGCTAGAATAAAAGCCGTTTTAAAAATTTTAAAACCAATTTAAGGTTAATATTATTAGCCCCCATTAAGCATTGACTTTTTTTCTGATTGTCTACAGAACAAACCATTGTTACAATGATTTACCTACTTACCCTAACTTGCGTAATTAACCTAGTTAAGTCTTAAAATTGTATACTAGTACCTTGAAAATATCAAGTAAAGTATTATTTACTTAATTAATTTTTTTACTTAATGTATTATTTACTTTGTTGTATCTATTTAATAAATCAGTTATTCAATTAGGTATTAAAACTATTATGTTTAGAAATGTGTTGGAAAAAATCAGAAATTGGATAAAAATTATACAGGAGGGCTAATAATTCA
The DNA here is from genome assembly GCA_903798205.1 of Danio tinwini. Taxonomy (NCBI): domain Eukaryota; kingdom Metazoa; phylum Chordata; class Actinopteri; order Cypriniformes; family Danionidae; genus Danio; species Danio tinwini. The sequence goes on along the minus strand of CAIGQZ010032461.1, from coordinate 5,478,634 downwards.
GAAGAGACTTCAAATGCATGTGTGTGTGTCTATGAATTTAGTAGAAAAAGCTGTTTGTTATTATCAGTATCTAAGTGGAGCTAAAGTACAGTATGAATATTGCTTTTGACAATAGAGAGCTCAGTAGTTAAAAAGATAAAGAACCAGCAATTTAGTCTTTTGTGGCATGGTTTGCCCACAGTGTATTTCCTGACCACCTGATGTGTACAGCATACAAAAATGGAAAGTGTTGATTTAATCTCTGGCTCCTGTCTGATTTATTCAATACAAAGCAAACTGTGTTTGGCTTTTAAGCAGAATAGGCCGTAACAGTTATCAGAACTTTAGTTTTTTTAGTTAAATTGGCATAACCAGTGTAGAGTTGTCCTCCATTTGCACTAGCTTGTCATATTGCATAATAATAACAACAAATGAAATGTCATTTGTTTGTCCTCATCCTTATGTTATCTATAACTAGCGTGCAAAATGTTTATGTCCGCGACACCCTGTACATTTCACAATAACTAAACATGGACATGGTTGCTTTCTTTACCCTCTGACTAAGGTCCCAAAGCATCCTCTCTCTCTTTCTCAACCTTTCTCTCTCCACACATGCCAGATAGGCCAAAGGCTGGCATAGTTGCCATACCATCAAGTAAACACTGTTAGTTTTGAGCAGTAGAGACAGAGAAGGGAGGTGATCTTGTGCTGTAATTCTAATTTGCAGCACACATGTATTAGAGACATAGACAATCGCAAACAGTGTTGTGCCAGAACCAGCACTCCTGTAACCTCAAAACAGATCTCACAAAGACTGGCTGATCTCAAAGCATTTCTTTGTTTAAAATCTTTAAAAGTAAATTAAGCCTGTGGTATTCCTCACTTAGTGTTCATATGATCATTAATGGTCAAAAAAAAAAAAATGGGTCACGGTTTTTCTCACAGAATTGCACAGAGTGTGTGGAGGCAAATTCAAAACCTTTTAGAAAAAACTACTTGAAGAAGTTAGTTTTGATATTATGGTGGGCTGCCACAAATAATTTAGTGCATTGTAAACACAGAACCTACAGTATAAGAAATATGAAACAAATTTAGTATAGGATATACATTTATGGAGGAATCATATAAGGACAAATGGACACAAAGACTTGCAGAATATAACACAACACAGTAAAATTTGATTCATAACATACAATATAGCCTACACTGTAAAAATAAATCTGTAATTTTACGGCTGTTATTTTATGGTTTATTTCTGGCACCCCAGCTGCCAGAAATAAACCATAAAACAATAGCCATTAAATTACAGAAATGTACTGTAAAATAATGAACATTAAATTACAGAAATTTACCAGAAATTTTAATTTATGTAAATTTCTGTAATTAAAGGGCCATTATTTTACTTTTTTTTTTCGGCACCCCAGCATTTATTTTATGTAAATTCCAGTAGTAGTTAAAAATAGGACTTTGACATAATACACATTGTGAGTGTTTTACATTTATGTAATCAATGAAAATTGTTTCGAACAAATGTCACAAGAACAACTGTTGCACTTCCTGAGCAGCATAGTGGTATTTTGTCACTCAACATTTTAAAGCAATCAAGTCACTGATTCAATGACCCATTCATAAAGACATGCACTTGCTTAATTTCTTTAAAGGAATCAGTCATCTGATTGAATCAGTTGAATGAAAGATGGACTTTGGTGATTGTTATTCGATTGGTCTAACAATCCTATAGTTTATCTTATATTAAATTAGATTATTATTACAATTTAGGAATTTGACATGAAAGATGACTCAGACATTTAATAAGGTTAATTTGTCATTATTAAAAATGCCTTAAAAAATAAATATTTATTTGCATACATTTTAGCACATGACTAATCTTACAAAACCCAATTTCTCAACAAGTTTCCCAAAATCAATTGCCCAGTGATAATCCTGAGTGGCCAGTAACTTTGGAAAACCAGTAGCCACAGTGGCTGCTGAGCAAAAAAAAAAAAAAAAGTTAGCATCAAACAAAAGATTATAATGTAGATTTTAACATTATTATATATCCCCAACAATTATATTTTTCCCATTAAAGATAGTGATTGTCACTTTTTATGGACATTTAGCATTTCTATGCATGTCCATTGTTTTTGTGTTCATTTAGGTCATATACACACTGTAATGTACAAGAATGGGTTAGGGTTAGGGTCACATTTAACTACAGGAGTAAATCTCCTAAATTATCATTACATATGTGTACAGAACACAATTTACTTCCACAGTTATGATGATTGATATCTTATTTGATTAGTGAACTAAACTGTTATTTCTGCCCAAAGTAATATTACATCAACAAAACCTGTTATGGTTGTCAATTTAAACTAAGCCACCATCGACAGGCATCACATTTTGTTTATGTTAGGGCTGCTATGCTGAGCTCACTTTTGAAATGTTGCCAGGTCCACATATAAACAGCGATTAGTGTGTATTGTCAAGCTTTTTCCATCCATTTAATGGACTAGGCAGGTACAAGTTGAGGTATTTAAGTAAGAGACTTATTTATTTCTATGACCATTTGAGTTATAGGCTTTTTCTTATTATTATATTTTTTCAAGCAAGACCTGGCAACACTAAGTAATAATGTATTTCATTGCCTCTGATTTCTTGCACTTTGTACAATATACAGAGTACAAAGAAAACTCTGATGTGCATTTAAATTTCATTAATAACTAGTTGTTAAGCTCAGTTCGGTACACACTGCACAGAAAATATATTTTTCTGCTTTGAGTTAATGTGGTTGTCAAATTTGGTTCAAGTCAAGTCATGGCTTTATTGTCATTCCACTATATGTGTGGACATAAAATGCAACGCAAAGTCATGTCTCACAGGATCACTGTGCTACATAAATAAACATAAACCCTAGTCTATCTTACATATTTTGCTTGTTTGTTGACTGTATTGTGTTTTTATTTATTGTTGCAGTATGTCAAATATCTATTGTTATGTCAGTCATTGTTAGGTACTGTACGCCAGTGGCAGTTTTTTTCATCTGTTTTTGCATTGACTCTTAATTTTTTTGATCTTTTTTGATTGTATAACACTTTGAATCAAGTGGTAGTTTTGTGAAAGTGCTTTATAAATAAAGAGGGAAAAAAAATAGTAAGGGCAGTTTTAAACCTATAGATAGCAAACATAATGGAGTGGTAAATTATAGGGCGGCATGATATTGGAAAAACTTGATATTGCAATATTTTTTTTCTTCTGTGGTAAATATTGCTGATATGAATACATTTTCACTAGATGGTTGGAATATACGTAAGTATTTGACAGTATTCAGGTAGAAACATTGAATAATCAACACAATATAAAAAATGCCTTTCTTGCTTTGTCTCGTTTCTAGCCAAATATCTAAAAATTCTTAGAAAAAACATTGTTTGCTTTCAACTTCAGAAAAGAAAAAAACTAAATTTAGAGTTTTTCCGTAATACAAGCTAAATTATCTGCCATTGGGAAAGTAAAATAATCTTGTTTTCACTTTTAAATGTAGTTATTTGTACTAGAAGCAAGACAAAAAATTTGAAGCAAGAAATGCAGAAACTTTTTTTTTTGGCATAAATCGTATAAATTTCCTATAAATACAGTAATTGAATACAATTCTGTTGCATGGTCAACTATTATTCAGACTCAGCATTGAATATCTTGCGATGTCACTATTGTGAATGAGCACATAGTAATATTGAAAGCTGAAATGATATATCGTGCAGCCCTACTAAACTGAATGCCATACAGTAAATGGCTAACTATACACATAATTTAAGACAGACAATAAATACTATTACATAATGCAACTACATAATGCAGTACAATATTGTGCAAGATAATGTGCAAAAAAAAAGTTATTTACCTTTTAAAAGCAAGCAGTGCAATATTATTTGTGGTGCTTTTACAATTAAGCATTAGTTTTTTTTATTCATTTATGAGTCCTTAAAACTTTTAAGAAAGTGTCTGGTGCATGTGGAGAGATGTTTCTGTAGGTGGTTTGTGATTTTTGTGATTTGTGCTGTCACTAAAGATATAAGATTAGGCACTAAAAGATGACTAGTGTTGCCAAGTATTGTGTTATATTAAGTTTTATTAGACCACAAAATGATTGCCTGGGTGACCAATTTTCTCAGCTCTAGAATCCAACAGGTTAAAATGGGAGGTTTTATTTCAGATAAAATGTGTACTTCAGTAGAAGCTCCCCAGGGTTGTGTTTATCTCCGTTATTATTTATTTGATATAGACCATTTTGAGGGATATAAACAAAAACAATGGTCCCAACGCATTTCCTGTTTTACATTTTTAATTTTTGTAGCTTTCGAGAATCCAACTTCAGCCACATATTGATAAATAATGTTATGATAGCTGTTTTAACATTAAGTTACGATTGAATTGCCTCTTGTTACAGTTATGAAATAGTTTGATAACAAGCAGGAAATGGTCACGGGCCAATGACATCATCACATTGAAATGGTCTATCCAAATTCTTGTATAAGTTCATTTAAAAATAGATATATTGTAAAGTATGCAGATGATGCCACTTTGGTGAACCTTTTAAATGAAGTGGAGGAAGAACACGGCCCTGTTCTTTTTAGACTGGTGTGAAAATTCAAACCTTCTCCTAAACATTCCTAAAACTAAGGAGATGGTTATTGATTTCAGCAACAACACAAAGCAAAACTCATCCCACATGAATTAATGGCGAGCAAATTCAGTTAGTAACAAATTATAAATATTTGGGTATGATGTTGGACAATAAACTTAAGTGGGATGTATGGACTGACTGTGTAAGGAAAAAGCTTCAACAGAGAATGTACTTCTTAAAGAAATTACTGTTTTTTTTATGTTGACAACACATTGTTGCTCATGTTTTACAGTGCTTTTATTGGAAGTATTGCAACATTTTGTGTAATCTGTTGGTATGGAAATGCTTCTGAGGCCCAGAAGAGGTCATTGGGGAAGGTGGTAACAACAGCCAGTAGGTTGTTGGAAATAAAACTAAAGAGCATTGATAGTATATTCAAAGAAAGAGTACTAAATTAGGCTGTCATGATTGTCAATGATGAGAGACATCCTTTATCAAACACCTTTCCAATTGTTACCATCAGGTTGTCGATATTGTGTTCCTAGGTGTGTAAGAAATAGGGAAAAAACTGATCATTTATACACCAACCATTTCAGTTTTTAAATTCCTCCTACCTCAGTAGCAGTTGATGACTAGTAGACTGAATATTTATTTAGAGTAGGGGTACCATGTTTTTAAATAGTTACTTTATATGCCAAATGTGAAATGTCAGAAGTCTCTGTAAGTGTATGCTGCAAATAAATTTTTCTTATGGGGACAAATAAAACTAACTAACTAACTAACTAACTAACTAACTAACTAACTAACTAAC
>CAIGQZ010032461.1:5424667-5473213 GCA_903798205.1 Danio tinwini | reverse complement strand
AACTAACTAACTAACTAACTAACTAACTAACTAACTAACTAACTAACTAACTAACTAACTAACTAACTAACTAACTAACTAACTAACTAACTATACCATACCATACCATACCATACCATACCATTTCAATAAAAATAAATAAATAATTAATTAAAATAATAATAATAATAAACAAACATTGAAATTTTTCAGTCCAAAATGCTTATACACCTCCTGAGGAGCAGGAAGTACTGCACAAGGTGGGCTTTTAAAAAAAGTAACCAAAATAATACTTCTGGTCACACTTTACAGTAATGTTTCACTAGTTAATGTATTTACTAACATGAACTAGTAATGAACAATACACCATTTATTAATAAGCACAGTTAAACATTTAATAGTGCATTTTTAAATCCAAACTCATGCCTGTTAACATTAGTTATGCACAGCAAGTTAACATGAACTAACAATAAAGAACCTAATTTCCATTAACTAACATTAGCATAGATTAGTAAATTCTGTAATTAATGTATAATTCATTGATTGCTCATTAGTAGATACATTAACTAGTAGTTAGTAGATACATTAACTAATAAACCCTTATTGTAAAGTGTAAATAATTCTTTCCAAAAAGAAAGCACTCTTCAACAAGTAGACCATGAATATGTAACTCTGGCATTCCCCTCATGCATCTTAATTGCAAAATGCTTGAGTAAGTTTTTAGTTCCCTCCTGATCAGAAAAGAATAGAAATGCCAGAGCAGCCGGTTTTGACACAGTCAGGTCTAGAAATATCCTCCTTTCCATAGGCTATTGTCATGAACACAACAGCTCCTTGGTCATAAACATGACCTCCTACACAGGAGCCGAGCACTGCAACAGACCCGCAGCTGTTTGGACCAATGAAATATAGTTTTGTCTCTGGCGCTCCTTCTTTGGCATAAAATACTAACTGTAAATACATTGTTGTCTGTATTTAGTTTATTAAACTGCCTCAGTGTGTGCGCACAAGGCTGGTCTTGTCTCGCATGTTGAATGTCAACAAGCCGTTTAAACCGCTTTTGCTACAGTTCGCATCTGCGTAACTCTTTCTGTCTGTGTTTATCGTTTCAAAAGCCCCCCAGCGAGGTTTTTTTGGAGGAAAGGTCACCGGTGGTTTGAGTTCTTTGCAGAGGTCACAGCACATGAATGGAAATGCATGGAGCCTGGCCTTTTAATACCCATAATGCACCTTCTAAACAATGCCATGACAAAAAAACAGCTTTGAATTGATACTAAAAGTCCACAGAGAGGAAAATCTTAAATACTGTGAAGATTTTAAAAGGATAGTTCACCCAAAACTGAAAACTGTTTACTCACACTTTACTTGTTCGAAACCTTGTATTCTTTACTTTTTTATTCTTTTCTTTACTCTGTTGAACACAAAAGAAGATAGTTTGAAGAATGCTGAAAACCTGTAACCACTGACTTCCATAGTATTTGTTTTTTCTTTCTATGGAAGTTAATGGTTGCTTCTTTAAAATATTTTTATAATGTAAACATATCTTCGTGTTCAACATAGGAAAGAAACTCATAAAGTTTTTGGAACCACTTGAGGATGAGTACATTTTCTTTTTTAGGTGAACTATCCCTTTAAGAATTAAACATTAATCATTATCAAAGCTTCATGGCATTTCAGAGCTGTGTTAAGGGGATAGTTCACTTTAAATACTTAAAATTATGTTAATTTACTCACTTTTTGCTTGTTCAGAAGTGTTTTAAGTTTCTTTCTTCAATTGAACATAAAAGCAGATGATTTGAAGAATGCTGTAACCATTGACTTCCAGAGTATTTCTTTAAGTTAATGGTGGATGGTTGCTTCTTTTAAACTTTCTTTAAAATATCTTTATAATATAAATGTATTTTGTGTTCAACATAAGAAAGAAACTCAAAGTTTTTGGAACCACTTGAGAGTGAGTAAATAGTGAGTAAATTGTCATTTTTAGGTGAACTATGCCTTTAAAAATGTATTAATATATATATATTTTAAGTAATTACCTGCATTTGAAAGTAATCTGCTTGCTTTGATTCGTCATTATCAAAGCTACATGACATTTCAGAGCTGTGTTAAAGGGATAGTTTACCTATTCTGTCTTAATTTACTATTTTATGCTTGTTCAGAAGTGTTTTAAGTTTTTTTTATTTCTGTTGAACATAAAAGCAGATGATTTGAACAATGCTGAAAACCTGTAACCATTGACTTCCATAGTATTTCTTTCTATGGAAGTTAATGGTTGCTTCTTTTAAACTTTCTTCAAAATATCTTTACAATATAAATGTATTTTGTGTTCAACATAAAAAAGAAACTCAAAGTTTTTTGAACCACTTGAGATTGAGTAAATAGTGAGTACATTTTTAAGTTAACTATCCCTTTAAACATTAAATGTTAATTATTTAAAGAATAATTACCTGCATTTGAAACTAATCTGCTTGCTTTGATTCGTCATTATCAAACTGTGATGACATTTCAGAGCTGCATGTGTTAAATGGATAGTTCACCTTAAATACTTAAATTCTGTCTCAATTTACTCACTTTTTACTTTTTTTTTTCTTCTGTTCAACATAAGCAGATGTTTTGAAGAAAGCTGAAGACCTGTAACCATTGACATTCTAACTATGGAAGTCAATGGTTGCAGGTTTCTGGTTTTCATCAAAATATCTTGTTTTGTGTTCCACAGATTAGAAAAAAATCAAACAAGTTTTGAATAAGTGAAAAGTGAATGAATAGTAAGTAAATGTTCTCTCTCTTTTTTTTGGTAAACTATCCCATTAAGCAGTTTTACAATAGTTTGGCAACAAAACAGAATCTGAAACTTCTATAAATGCCCACAGACGTTCTGCTGTCTCACTGTAATTCTGCCTACTTTGGTTTGTGTCCATGCTGAACCAATCTTTGTTGTGTGTAATTCTATAAAATGCTTGTTAAACTTTTCTAGAAAGCAAATGCATACAATTACAAAGCAGTTATTTGTTTTACATGTACAATTACAGTATATGTTTCCTGGAAATGACACACGTATTACAGACTTGTCACTGAAATTATTCAACAACAATATGAGTAAAAATAAGGTTTGCAACTCTAAATGCACCACTATTTATTTTAGCGATTGTCTTAATAAACAGGTTGTGTTTATGTATTTATGCATTTGTCAGTTTGGATATTCATTACATGATATGATGATTCATTTAGATAATACTGTTATATTATAAAAAGGTTTTTTAATTTATTTAAGCATATGTTTTCTTTGATGTAAAAACAGAATATTTATCTTTACATTTGTCAGTCTGTCAAATATTTTGTTAGAAATCATTCTAATACGCTGATTATTGCTGTTGTTGTTAATGAAAAATATATGTTATTCAGCATTTTATGATGTATGATTCTATTCTATGAACAGAACGATCAAAACAATAGTATTTATTTAAAACAAAAATGTCATACTTCTTTATTGTCACTTTTTAAATTGTATTATGCATTGCAGTCCATCACAACCTAACATTGCAAATGCATTTTTAAGATTTTTTTTACAATTAATTTTCTTTTTTGCCTAAAAAAAAATATGGGTCCAAAAGCAAAACACTTAAAAAAAACCCAGCTAAACCCCAACCCCTAAACCACTAGTTTACTGGCAATGAATTGTTTCATAACAAAATGTCTAGTTTTAAAATGGCAATCTAAATGTCGCAGAACCCCATAATGCTGAAATGTATTCTTTTTTTATATGCACATGATCTAAAGCAGAGGTGGGAATTATTCAGGCATAATGCAATACTCATTTCTGGTAAATAACATTTAGCTTCCTCTTCATTTACTCTATCACAAGTCTTTGTCTGATTATGATTCATTGGTGGCAGCAGTTGATAATCTTTGAGTATTTCTACAAACATTAAATTAGTAAACCGATGGCCCACTGCAAATCGTAGTGTCATTCCTTTAAAAGCACATCTGGCCTTTACTATGTAAACAAAATAAATATAAACAGCTTATATTACAATATTAATTTCTGTTTTTATAACCACTAGGGGGAGACACAGAGTCACAGCTGTCATTTTTATTCAACAGCAGTTTCTTCTAACATTTCACAAGGTTTTGGTTTAATCTTACATATTAGCACTCTTTGTTTCATGTTTCTTGCTTTCCAGCAATTGAATGTGCAGAAGAAATGCTATAGTTTCCTCAAAACTATTAAGCTGCACTGCTGTTTTAAGTGTCGTGGTCAAATAATCATATTAAAATGATTTCTGCAGGATCATGTGACACTGAAGACTGGACTAATTATGCTAAACAATTAGCTTTAGATCAAATAGAAAGCAGATGCTTTAGATTAGAATAACGTTTCACAATATTGCCATTTTTATTGTGTTTTTTAATTAAATGCATGCAGCATCAGTTAACACACAATACAAATCTTTGACCAGTAGTGTACTGTATGTGAAGACTTGACCAGCGCATTTATCAACTTCTACAACTTGATCAGATGGTCATCTACTAATGGTGTAAATGAAGCTAGAAATACTGTACTGTAGGTTTATGGGTTTTCACAGGAACTGGATTTAATGCTTGCTTGGTAAAAAAAAAAAAATCTTTTTCTGCTAAAAGAATTACTAGAGAGATATTCAGGTAAGTTAAGTTGTGTCAGTAGCTTTTGATTTGCGTTTTATGACCACAAAAGGCCATGGTTTATGCTAAAATAAAATAAAAGGAAACTTTAAAATAAAACTTTAATAGTAAAGTTATAAAAAAGTATAGAAAAAATAATTTTAAAAAGTCATCTTGTACAGCTCATTTGGGTATAAGTAGGGTCAGACAAAATCTGCTGACATTTTTTGCCATTTCTGCGCAGAATTTTGAAAAAAAAAAAAAAAAAAAAAAAAAAAAAAATTATATATATATAAATATATATATATATATATATATATAATTGCAGATTTATGCAACATGATTTTAGGAGTATTGTTACTAAAAGCTTAATATATTAAATAAAAAATAACGCAATTTTAACCTTTATTTAATGTTTACAATGCAAGTCCAATTAGATCCACTTTTTTGGTAAACAAAACAAGTCTTTCATATAATATATCTACTAAAAGACAGAAAATATTACTTTACAAACTGTATTGTAAATAAATCATATGCACACTTCATATTAGTCATTAATAATATGAATAATTACTGAAATTAATAAAAAAACTGAATAAATCAATTTACTCACATTTACACAAGTAAATAAGTACACTAAATCATTGGCTAAAAATCTGTAAAAATATTTGGGTTTCTGTGTGCGCAGATTTTGTGTAGGCCTAGGTATAAGTTACCAGCAAATATTGGTTTATTTATTATAAAATGGTCTGTTGCATGAGGCTGAACAAATTCTTGAGTTTGACAAACTAACAAAGCCAACCTGACTTGGATCTGGGGCCTGTACCATGAAACTGGATCAGCTGGCTAGCCAGTTAAGTTTCAGTTTAGTTTACACCAACCTTTAGGGTTTTAGGTAACATGAAGGCAGCTCAACTTTATTCACTCTTTGTTGCCATAGTATTATGGAGCAGCTTGGCTACCTTTATGGTAACTAAAACCCAGAATTGGTGCAGCATGGTACAGCTTTCAGCTTTCTTTATATAATCTTGTTTTGTGTTCAACAGAAGAAAATAAAAATCTTATATATGCTTAGAACCACTCAAGGATAAATAAATAGTGAGTAGATTTTCATGGTTTAAGCTATAGTTTGTGATTAATTCTGGAACACATGCAGCAAACAGCCAATCACTCAAAATGTGAGAGTGACCGTGGACTTAACATTACATAACATTATCAGAAATATAATAGATTTAAACACATTTAAAATGTTGAAACAAACACTTTTGATGCATTCAAACTTTGAGAAGACAACTTATGTCAAATATTGTTATATCAATGCAAATCAATTTTACAAACAGCTCAAAAGAACATTTTAAAAGCTCTATGTATTAAAGCAAATTCATGTGTAAATGTTTGAATGTCACTTTGGTCCCATTTTATATTAAGTGGCTTTAACTATCTACTTACATTAAGAAAATAAGTACATACTGTGTTCACATTGTATTGCACAACACTTATGGTGCTATACAAGAAGGATATGCGTGAGTTTAGGGACAGGTTTGGTACTTTGAATAGGTTTAAGGAAGGTTAAATGTGTAAGGGATGGTTCAAAAGTGTAATTATAATTGTAATTACAAAACATTACAATACATACATTTTTTTAAAACATAAATTCAGTGTAAAAACATGTGTCCACATAATAATTGCACTGAACCAATTGATTAAGTTAAATACAAGTACATATTTAAGGCCACTTAATATAAAGTGGGTCCATACATATTAATCTAATACTGTGGATGTAATGTAATGTGTGTATTTATATAGCGCATTTATTGTGTATGGCCATGCACCCAAAGCGCTTTACAATCAGGAGGGGGGTCTCTCCACACCACCACCAGTGTGTAGCATCCACTTGGATGATGCAACGGCAGCCACAGGACAAGCTCATCACACACCAGCTACAGGTGGAGTGAAGAGACCGTGATAGAGCCAATTCGGTGGATGGAGATGATTGGGAGGCCATGATGGGTAGGGGCCGATGAAGAGAATTTGGCCCCGACCACCGGGGTTACACCCCTACTCTTTACGAGAAGTGCCATGGGATTTTAATGACCACAGATTAAACCACCGGTTTAATGTCTCATCCGAAAGATGGCGCTCACTAACAGTATAGTGTCCTCTTCACTATACTGGGGTATTAGGACTCACGCAGACCTCAGGTTGAGCGACCCCTGCTGGCCTTACTAACACCACTTGCAACAGCAACTTAGTTTTTCCCATGTGGTCTTCCATCCAGGTACTGACCAGGCTCAGCCTTGCTTAGCTTCAGTGAGTAACCGGTTTTGGGCTTCAGGGCAATATAATAATTATAATATTAATAGTATAGTAATAGTATAATAGTAATATTATTAGCAAAAGACATCTTATACATTTTACTCACAGCTGATTGGTCATGTTTGGGTTTGCAATCTCTAGTCTAGAATAAAACCTTCTCCAGAGCTGGTTAGCAGTGTACTAGCATAACTTACCATTGCGATAAAACCCACCCAGCTTTTTGACTTTGCCCAAACTAAATTCAGACTTACCTGGCTAAAGTCTAAAACCGACTTTATGCGACAGGCCTCATATGTGGTGGTGGTGATGGTGTGGTGTTATGAAGCATGTTTATACACGCAATCCGCATGAGTGTTTTGCTGACCCAGTCGAACAAGTGAATCACCACACTCCTCCAGACTCATTACATACTGCGGCAAAGTCAGATGAGGCGGAAGAGGACTCGAGGAAAGGGTGCAAGGAGACAATGAAGTCCCCTTGTTCCTCTCTCTCAGAGACGCTCACAAGGTTTGGGTCATTTATGGGAAGTGGAGGAAGCAATTGACCAAAGTAGAGAAGTTGTGGACACTGTAATCTAAGACTTCATGACTAAGGATTTCCCTGTGACTCTTGCTCGCTCTCCCTCTCTCTTTTTCTTTGGCTATTGGTCACGAGTGATGGCGCTGTCAGCTAACACAGCCTCTGGTATAAGAGAACTGCTTCAACATGAAGGCTCAGTCTTCTGTTAGGACGCCACCGGGGTTTGGACTTACATGAGGATTGTGTATTATTTTTATGACAAATAGGACGAGATAATCAGTCATTGAACGCCATTCTTTATTGGCACTGCTTGTCTACAGCTTCATTTAAGGTAGGGAGGGTGAATCATTACTGAAATTTGTGTATAATTTGATATTTACGGCATGATTATTGACTTGTTGGACACACATACTGTATTTATTGGAAGGCCTGTCAACGGTCCGGATAATTGTTTTATTTGGCTTGACTGAGATGTTTTTGGCTTGTCATTCAAGTGTTGTGTTGGGTATTTGTCAGGCATGTTTGGTCTTACCATGGTTGTGCAGCTATTTAAATAATGTTTATAGGTGAATATGAATGAATGGTCATTTTTACAATAAATTTGTGAAAGGGACACATGAACATGCAAAGATGGAATCCGTAAGCTTTATCTGTGCTTATTTTGGGTACTGAAAGCTACAGATTAGGTTTCAAGGGAATGTTCACTAAGAACTCATAGGTTTTGAATCAATTGAGGGTGAGTAAATAGTGAGTAACTTGATTTTTGGGTGAACTATCCCTTTAAATATGGTAAGCTGAGAGTATGACAGTGGTTTATATTCATTGGTTCACTTTGGAGAATGATTGTTGTCAATGTTTCGTTGTACTCATGTGGATATAATAAAACACAAAAGCATAAAAATTGAAAAAAAACAATGAATTTGGCCAAATATTAGATAGACAAACACAAAATTTCAACTGAAGTCCCTTTTGTTTTTGTGTATTTTTCTTTAAAATTGAACATTTTCACTTAATATTAGTGTTTCATTATTTCTAGTATTGCTTAAGAACTGTTTGTCAATCTTATATCCCCTTTTATTTTCATAAGAATTTCTTTATTTTGCTATTATATATTGCGATAAGAATACAATTTCACCAGATGACTTAATATCTCTATTTGGAAATAATTTTTAATGTTAGATAGATTGGGATAATTCTGTTAGTAGGAGTGCATCTCCATAAAATCTAATAAATAATAAAATTTTTGGGGTCCCCTGACACATTTTCATTTTGGTCCATGTTATTTGCAGTGCATTTCTGTATTTGTATGTGATGTGAGTATTTTCATGCATAACACTCTGTAAATACATTCATGAAAAAGATACAATTAAAATAAAGTGTTTTAGCATTTCCAGAGTCTAACAGTATTCAAATACAGTAACTAAATGATAAATATAAAAAATATTCAATAAACTTTATCATAGTTAAGGACACAGATGGTACAATTTCTTATACCTGAATGCTTTTAAAATCATTATACAATCACAGGCATCAAAAACACATGCAAATGATAAATTGTAATACAAACTCAACATTGCGCATATCTTGCGATATGACTATTGCAAATGATCACATTGCGATATTGATGCTAAAACGATGTATTGTGCAGCCCTAATTTAAATATTGATAATGTTAACTAAGAAGTACATTTGCAACAATGTAGTGCCTATAATTTTTCCTTTTTTGTTTTACATGAACCACTGCATATAAATACATGTACATATGTATAAATATTAACATTTCAAATTTAGCAGTATAATTTAAATTTAGTTCATTCTGATGACATATTTTATATATAAAAAACTCATTTTAATTTGCTTTTATTATTTTACATGCACAAATTTACAGTAAATATTAGCATATACATATTTGCAGTATTATCTAAGACAGTGTTTCTCAACCACTTTCCTGGAGGACCACCTGCACTGCATGTTTTGAATGTCTCCTTTGTCTGTCACGCCCATTACAGGTCTTTCAGTCTCTGGTGATCTGAATCCGGTGTGCTTGATTAAGGAGACTTGAAAAATGTCCAGAGCTGGTGGTCCTCCAGGAATGTGGTTGAGAAACACTGATCTAAGAGATACAACTTTTTTAAAACTTTTATTTATTTATTTAAAACTTTTATTTTACATTACAGAGAGAGGAAAAATATACATATAACTACTTTTTAATATCCATTAACAATATTCATATGACTTCAATCGGCCTCACTGCTCAGAATATCTTGACTTTAATTAAACATTTCAAGGTTTAACCCAGATATCAAATGCACGTATAAATAGCCATATCTGCTATGCACCTGTTGCCCTATTACGTTGACCGCTAGAAAAAGCACAAGCACAACTGCAGCCTTCCCATCATTGCCATTCATCCAGTCACAGCCAGGCCGGACACCTCTTCATGTTACTCACAACTGGACAAACGATGACCACTAATACACATCTCTGTGTTTTTCTTCCAGTTTTTCAGCCCACTCATAAGCAGGCACCCAGTCATGTAGAGAGCAGCGCGTGGAGGACACCCAGATCACTTTCAGCAATTTTCAACACAAAGAGGTAATTGTGAGTTATTTCTCACAGAGAGAAATGAATAAAGGCACAGAAAGCGCTGGAGAATACGCCATTTAGCACATGTCCTAGCACAGCTGGGCCTGTCTGTTAGGAAAATCCATCGGGACGTTTGTACATTTTACCGTAAGCAGCTTCAAAGATGGAAGTTGGTTTCGGTCGTTATTGAGTTATGATTTCCTGTTGAGTAATCATGGCATGGGTTGAGTAAATCTAGCAAGTCATCTAAATGATTTATGTGTTAAATGCATGTAAATAAGTTATATATATCATTTTAAATTAGGGCTGCACAATATATAATTTCAGCATCGATATGTCAAAATGCGCTCATTCGCAATAGTCACATTGCAAAGATATGAAATGTCCAGTCTGAATTATAGTTAACCAGGAGCCACAGAATTGTATTTAATCGCTGAATTTGTATGGAATTTATATATGATTTATGCAAAATAAATAAATAAATAAATCGATAACACTTAAGTGTAACTGCACACTATGAATCATTTATTAAGCACTAGCATATAGTGAATTCCTAATTTGTTAAGCATTAACTCTACATTAAAGGGCTATGAAACCCCCCTGTCTCAGCAGGGTGTTTTCACACCTATAGTTTGGAACAAAGTCAGGAAAGTGGCTGAGTCCCGCTCTGTTTAGGTGGAAATGTGAACTTTTTCTTATAAAGGGCCAAAAATGAAACTTGATTGAGGGGGGTGGGCCAAAGGTAAATATACCAAACTATTACATTAAAGCTGCCATGGTAATTTCCTAATTTATTAATAATGAAAAATAAATAGAAAAATCTTCATATCAATATGAAGTTCGTATTGTTATGAAGTCATATTAATCATATTAATAATTATACGTTTTTTTGTTGTTGTTTTTCCGGCGAGATTCCGGCGGCACAGTGGCTTAGTGGGTAGCACTGTTGCCTCAGAGCAAGAAGGTCACTGGTTTGAGTCCTGGCTGGGCCAGTTGGCATTTATTTGTGGAGTTTGCATGTTCTCCCCATGCTCGTGTGGGTTTCTTCCTGGTGCTCCTGCTTCCCCCACAGTCCAAAGACATATGTGTATGTGTGAATGCAAGAGTGAATGGGTGTTTCCCAGTACTAGGTTGCAGCTGGTAGGGCATTCCAACATATTAAACATATATTGGAATAGTTGGCGAGTCATTCCGCTGTGGTGACTCCTGATAAATAAGTGGCTAAGCCCTAAAAATATTCCAAATATACTCCAATATGTCAAAAAAGCCAAAAAAAACTTGAATTTTTAATCTGACTTCATACAGCGTTCAGATTTTGTGCTAAAACATATTTATGCTGTATAACATTTAAAGAAATAATGCCTCATTTCATATTTAAAACAATATTTAAGAAAATCTGTAATACAAAACTCTTTGCTACATTTGATTAATTAACTGACAACTGATCATTTTTTACACTACTCACCTGCAGTATAAAATTTTAAATATAAAATGCAAAATATAGCAAACAACGCATGGGAAAACAAACATTTGTGGTTGTTTTTAAGTCTAGAAGAGTCTAGACCTTTACTTGGTTGTTTTTAGTCTGTGAAAAGTTCTGCACAAGGCTCTGACTGCACGCCACAGCATTTACCATGTTGGATGATTTCCTTTTTTATATAAACCGACTTCTCAATAGCAGCATTGTTGTATAAGAATACACAAATATATGAGAGTCAAGAGGTCAGATAGTAATTGGCATGGTAAAGACTGTAGAAAGCAGGCAGTCGTGTTGTTTGTGTATGTTTTGAACATTTTGAAAGAAGTCACTTACAGGTCATTATAGCTGATGCGTTAGAATCTAATAAAGTTAGAATACACACTCTAATTGAGGCTGACAATGCTGTAGATTTTATCAAGCATAACGTGTTTACAACTGTGACATTTAAAGAATGTGGGAGCATCATCCTCATTTTTGTATTTCCACTTTTTTTAGATAACTTTACAACGCTTTATTGAGGTGAAGCTTTCAGTGCTATCAAAAAATATATCAGTATATTTGTTCTTGTTGTTTTTTTATTGTATATTTTATTCACCATACATGCATTTGATAAAAAGTGACTGTAAATACTTTTATAGTTACAAAATTAGTACTTTTAAATAAATGTTGTTGTTTTGAACGTTCTATTAACAAAGAAATCTAAGAAATGAAGCAGCTGTTTTCAACATTAAAAATAAAATAAAAAATGTTATTGAGCACTAAATCATGATATTACCATAGTTAATGAAGGACCATGTGACACTGAAGCCTAGAGTAATAGCTGCTGAAAATTCAGCTTTGCCTCAAATGACTAAAATACTTTTCAATGTGTATTTAAATAGAAAATAACTTAACAAAAATAAAAAAAGTTTGTTTTTGCTGTACTTTCAGTCAAATAAATAAATTTTTATTATTTTATACAAGTACATTTGTATATTTATATTTATATTATACAGTGCTCAGCATAACTGAGTACACCCCGTTTAAAAAATAAATATTTTTATCCATTTCTCAATGAGTACAGGCAATATATTTTGGCATTTAAACAAAACAGATTTATTAAACAGATATATTTATTAAAATAATATTTTAGTCAACAAACATATTTAGGAATTGAAAGATAATACAATTTAATTCAAGCAAAATATTGAAAAAAAAAGTAACAACCTATAAAGTTTCAACTAAAATTTTCTATTTTTTTTGTTTCTCTTGATTTCTTTTCCTCTTTTTTAAAATTTGTATTTAATATTTTTCTATAGCATATAAATTATATAACATATAAGTACTAGCTTTTGGACCGTTATCCCAGGTTACTTTGTTAGATAAGCTCCAGATTTGGCTTCAGTTCTGACTAATCTAATGTATATGCACAAATATAATATTGTAGCTTCCTATTTAAAAATTAATTTAAAAGATAGCGTTGTGAGGGGTATAAAAGATTGATTTGTGAGGGGTGTACTTATATATGCTGAGTACTGTATATTGAATTTCAATTATGTTTGATATAAAACTCACAGCATACTGTACATCCCCCCCTCACCCTTTTTTTTTTTTTTTTTTTTTTTTTGCCATATTGGCAATTTTTTCAACCCACAGTAAAACAAAACTGGGCAGATCAGTTTTGGAGTGGAGTGAGAACAGCAGAATCAGGGGCTGTAAAAGCAGAAGTTTGGAAGATGTTTATTTACTTGATTGCATGAGTTTGTGAGTGATGTAATCAATGTGTTGATGCCGGCATGACCGTGCACATGACACACGCATCATTTGGGGATTTTTTTTATTTTCTTGAAATCACGGGACATAAAATGATATTTTCTGTGCATTAATGAAGCAAATGTTTTTGTCTTCTGCAATAACTGTTATTTATTGTACTATATTTATAAACAAATACATGATATACAGTATCCTTACAGAAAGAGCAGATGAGCTTAACAGTGATATTAAATTTATGCATATTGTTCATGATTACCTAAAAAAAAAACATTCAAGAGGATTGTTCAACTTTATCTTGTAAATGTGATTTTTTTTTTATTCTGCACATTATTTGTGTTACTATGCCTTCTGTTTGTATTTATTGCAAGAATTAATTACTTCATTATGCTTTTTTTGATGCTACCTTTAGGGCGTTTTCACACCTGTAGATTGTTTGCTTTGTTACATAACATTTCCTCCTTGCCAAACCTATGTAGGTTTAAACAAATTTGCATAATTCAAGTCTCTGGTAATCCATGACTGTCTGCAAACTTCACATACATGGACTCTCAAACACTGTAGTTGGAGCTGAGGCATGGAAGAAAACAAATGCAGAAAAAAATGCCCGAATTATGTGGATTCAGTTTCAAATTGAACCAGTAAAACCAGTAACATTCTCACTATTGCCGTCAGTGTTCAGAAGTGAAATTCAGATATGGTAATGATTTTGTTTTCAAAATGTGCTGTGAACATTCAACCAAATAACAACAGGCTGTGCCTTCAGATCAATCAGAGTAGATTATGCTTTTGGATAGAGAAACTAGATTATTGAGCAAACTATTTTGGGGGGCAACGCCAAATACTGGCTTGGCGTACGTAATGCAACTTTTTTTTTGGTTTGTTTGTTTTTCGCAGATATGTGAGTAGATGTAGAAAACATTGTTGAGTAGATGTAGAAAACAAGGGATTTTTTTTTCTGACTATGTTGTTGTCATGTAAGTGTAGTCTTAACCTGTTGAAATATGGCACTTTTTACCAGACTAGAAAAACACAAGCTCATGAGACAAGTTTTGCATGTAGCTGCGTTCCAAATTTCAAGCTGGTGCTCTCTTTCCTGCGAAATCGCATCACATGATCAAAATGTGACCTCTTTATTAGGGCTGCACAATATTTCATTTCAGCATCGATATCGCAAGGTGATCATTCGTAATAGTCACATTGCAGAATATTCAATGATGAGTCAGGATTATAATTGATCATTTCTCATTGGCATGTCACTGTATCAGGGTTTTAAAAGGATTCAGGTATCCAATGGTACCATTTGTAATAACTAATTAATAATGATTAATAATTAATAATTTAATTTAATTGTTTATACAATGAAGACTATGCAGTATTATTTTACATTTGATTATTCACTTATTGTATACCTAAGTCCTCCGAAAACAATAAAATGCTGTTTATTTAATTTGTATCTTTTTCTTGTTGAATTTATAAGGAGACACTCTACTTTTTTTCTCCCACCTGTTTTTTTCCCCACCATCACGTCCCTTCCGCATCTATGTAAATTTATCTATACTTGTAGATTGTTTATTATATTTTATGCAGATGCACCCACATAATAAATCATCTCAATCAAATGTAATCTAAAATTATAAATTCTTTCCAAACAGTTATTATAAATCATCAAGTGAAATTGTATTTATATTGCAATATATATAGCAGAATAAAAATATAATGTTTGATTTTTCCAATATACACCTACTCCCTAAATAAAAATGTAAAATATGGATCAATCACCATTTTATCAGTATTGTATCATCTTGTTTCATCCAGCTCTTTTTCACAACACCATAGGACAGAATTTTGCATGCTCAATCTCTAGTGTGACCGCAGCTTTAGACTCTGTGACAAATAAGCTGATATACAAAGGGGGCACTTTTAAAACAACTGACATTTTAATCTCTTTCAACATTATTATCAAATATTAATATCAACATTCGTCATTATCTATTACAACTGCATTCCTTTTAATGTTTGTGACTTGATTTGTCCCAATTAAAAACTTAAAAGGAAAGCTTTTTCACAGAATTCCACTCTTGATTATCTTGAGGCAAAAGAGGAAGGAAATGGGTGCTGTGAACACATTGTCTAAGGGTTCGCCAATCGACTTGAGTTCTTCTTTCTCTACCCATCCCAACTAGCACTATCCCGCTGAGTGTCAATCCCCCTGTTTGAGAGTAAATCCTTTGAATGTGTCTGATAAGTTGGCCAGAGCATGAAAAGTTCACTGTGTGCTGCAGAGACCTAGAATTTACTAACTGGCAGTCAGTTACCCCCAGGGAACAGGGTGTCTCTGCAAACAGGAACAGAAAGTGTGGGTGTTATTTTTGGTTCTGCTTGCCTTATAGACAGGGCGAGTGGTAAATCAAGGGTGGGCAGAGACAGAAGAACCAAAATAATTTGGATCTTTGCCAGACCCCTGCACACCCTTCCAAAACCCTACAACCACTGTCAGTGGCTAAGAGATGCAGTCATATTTGCATATTAACACAATTTTCAGAGCTGACAAACAGTGCATAGAGTAAACCAAGGCTAGGCCTTTAAAAAAAATCTGATATTTAAACTGCTTTAATGAATTTAAAGTACATTACTATTGTACATCTTGAGACAAAACAATGACATGGACATATTTTAAAGAGCCCCTATTATGCATTATAAATGGTCATATTTTGGTTTTGGGGGTCTCCAACAACAGGCTGATATGCATGTAAGGTTAAAAAACACTTTCAATGTCTTATAATATGCATTTATTTTTACCTAATCATCCCAATGACTCCCATATGATATGTTCAGCGATTCATTTGTTCCCAAACCCCTCCTTTGCATGAGGCTAATCGACTGTGATTGGACCGATGACCCAGTCTGTTGTGATTGGTTGATTGGGTTCAGTGCAAGACAGAGAAATGCCTACCACTGTTATGAAGTAACAGAGAGTATGTGAGAGGCTAATGCAGGAATGCAATAAAGCAATGCAGTTACACCAGCATATTACTCTACTCTTAACCTTAACCCCAAGTAAAAACAATGATACATTCAGTATTAATCCACACAGTGGCAAAAGTTGAACTATTTTAAAAATTGACCACACAGCGCGTGTCTAGGAACAGCTGATGGTGGCCATAGCAAAGACAAACGACAGAGAATTGTGAGTTCAGACACATTTAAATTGGTAAAGGAAGAAGCATGTGTCACGTTTTTTAATGTGGTTTTGGAGAGAATATGTGAATAGCCCATAAAGATTTAACCTGAGAGATACAGTACAAGCACTGATCTATAACAGATAAGTGATTACAAGCCGCGTGGATCGATTACAGGTTACAACACACAATTAAATACATATTTTGCAAACTACATAAAACGAGGTAACAATTTTAATTACGCTTACATAATCCAGAGGAAGAAGTAACTGGTCCATATGAACTGTAACAGTTACTGTCAACGTCTGACAAAGTCCTATACATAATAGTCTCTGCTGCTCCGTTCTTTAATAGCAAACAACCAATGAGTCCTGCGTTGCAGCGTAGGTTATTGTATCAAAAAACTGAAAAATGACAGGAATAAACACTGCACATGATCGGCTATACTGTGGTATTGTTGTGAAAATGAACTTTAACCCTTTATTCTTCACAGCCAAATCTCCATTTGTCAGTGATCATAGTCTTCATGTCATGATAAGTCCTGTGATCCCCCGCGCTCCGCTAGGGTCTAAAGGGAAAGGCGCGTTCACGTTTTACAGGATTCGGCACTTCATATTTGGTAATGTATCAATGTCGACGCATTCAGGCGAAAGATCCAAACCCAACACGATTGATTTTTTTCCACTCTGAGTTGACGATTTTGTTGAAGAATCAATAGTTTTAAACATGGTGCACTTTCCGATTTAAACCTCATCTGGATGTTTTCATTCACTCAGTGGTGTGTTACACACTGCATGGAAGGTCATTTTCAAAAACCCATAATAGGGGCTCTTTAAGATGTGTCTGTGCAAGTTGTTTTGACAGCTCAAATGTGCCATTTAGTCTGGCATTAGCCTCAAGTCTTGTCTGAGAAACTGGGAGTTAATAACATAAAGTCAAAATCATTTTCTCCATTGATATTTTGGTTAGGTAACAATACATTTTATTCTAGGGAAGACCTGTCTATGCTAACAATTACCATTCCCCTTTCCATTGAAATGTCTACCGTGCTATGATCAAACAGTAGCTAAGTTGCTAATTGTTTCAATTGTAAACTTCTGAATAGTTGTTGTCAGTCCATAATGATGTGTTTGATGAGGTTATGAATATGATATCTTGTATCATGGGGTTACCGGAAAATAGATTTATATGTTTTGATGTGTTTAAGACTTCTTTTTTTTTTTTTTGGAGTATCAGTCTGGTAAAGCATGTGCCGTTGAGTGTTGCACAACGATGCTTGTATGGGCAATGCTAGTTTTGTTCTGAAATCATGATCATAGTATGTTTTTGGTGTACTTAAATTATTATGATTTTTTTAGATTATTATTATAATTTTTTTGCTCATGCAGAAAGTATAAAGATATAAAACTGCAAAAAATTAGTGTTTTGGGGCTGTAGATAGATAGAAGTATTTAGTCATCAAATTAATCTTGAATTTTGCTATAAAAACTAACTGAATTACATTTTAGTGGGTGTCTACAGTTAATCAGGAGTTTATGCATGGGGGCTTTGTGTGTACTTGTACAGCTATATAAAGTATACATATAAATGTACTTGTATGTATACTTTATATAGCTTTACTATATAAGAAAAGCTGCCTTACACATTAATTGTGTTAATGCTTGCAAATCCCTATTCATCTTTTACCCATATACTGTAGCAATACTGAGTTTAGCTATGGTAAATGCAGCACACAAAACATGGTTATTTACAGAATGCTGTGAATCTTTGTAAGCATGCAGGTGTGTGTGCGTAAATTCTTTGTGGCCCACTTTTTCATTTTTTTTTCTAGTTCTTTGATGTAGAGATGCCATGAATTCACTGGCTACTGTGACAATGGGTGACTTTGATAGCTGGCTCTGTTTGGATGTGTCTCCATTGGGGCAGTGTATGCCTGGCATTCTGTGATGGGTGGTGTGGGAGAGCAGCGTCACAGAAGGAGGTGGTATTCGCATAGAGCAGCATCAGTATATGGCCAGTAGATACGTCACTGTGTTTAGGGCTGGGTCTCAAATGCTCTGTTGATACAACAGTGATACGAGAACGGCCAACACGGGGACTTCTGATAAACAATCAAGCAATGAGCCTGTATCTTCATTGGAAGAAAGACAAATGGTAGCCACTTATTTGACCAGTTTTAAATGACCAGTTAGATGGAAGTAGTTACTGATACTTCAAACTGAAGTGTTTCATTTTATTTTGGTCTTAAATATAAAATACTTCTCCCTAAGCCACTCATTCTCCTAATAATGGAATATGTTGATGTACTGTTAAGAGCTTTTAAAGGCTATTGACAGTGGGAAGTATTTGACATTTAATTGTGCGTTCTAATTTTCCCATTTTTAGATTCAGATTAATTATACATTTTATGATAAGCAAACCAGTTGTAATCAATGTGTTGGATGCAGAATGAATGGGCAGGAAGTAATTTGATAAGGGCCAAATTGTTATGGCAAGGCAACTTGGTCAGAGGCAAGCCTTAAGGGTTTTTTCCTAGTCCGCTGTGGTGAAAATTTACCAATAATGGTCTGAGGAGGAATAAACCACAAACCAGTGACAAAGTCCAAACCTTGGACCTTGGAGCTGTGGATGAAGTTGTCTGATAATGAGTGTCAATTTCTCTTTATGTTGAAGAAGGAATTCCTGGGTTCATAAAATCACTTGGACATAATTTTGACAGGTGCTATAGGTACATATTAAGTTTAGTAATGGATTGCAGAATGCGATGAAGAGTTCAAGATGTTGTCCTGGCCCAGATGTCAGTCCAATTAAAACATTTGATAAACTTTATTTATGAAGCAAACAAACTTTATTATGAAGTATACAAAAGTGCAGTTGCACTTTTCTTTTCTTTTAACATTTCTGTACACCTAATAAACTCTTAACCTTTGTCAAGTATAAGTGACTTGTTTGACAACATAAATTAACATACCTGCAAACAAAAGTACACAAATCCAGGCACAGAACAATATTAGAAAAATAAATAAATAAACAGACAAAAATAACAAAATATATAAAAAAATGGTAAATAAGTATAATGTGCTTTTGTTGGTCATTGGAGTAGCAATTGGTCATTAGGAGTAGGAGTAGTTGGGTCATTAGGAGTAGCAATCCAACTGAACATGTTCATGTTCTCCACCTCTTAACTGACAGGACTTAAAGAATCTGCTTTCAACCTTGTAGAGGTTAAGACCTTGTAGGTCTTGTAGAGTCCATGCCTTAGTGCACTCATAAAATTACGTTTTGCTAGTTGTTCATGCTACTTATTTAATGTGTGTTGAATCAACACAATTCATACATTTTTTAGGGACAACTTAATTGTTTTATGTTCAATCCACTTAGGCCCCGTTCACACTAGTACGTTTTAGTTTTAAAATGGCATTTTAGAATGAAAATGATCCACATCCACACTGGTGTTTTACCTAGCGTTTTTTGAAGAGTTCTCAATCCACACTATGCTGCTGAAAACGCACATCACTATACTGCTGACCACACACACTCTGGCATGCGCTGCAGCATATGCGGACATCTGAGCCCCAGGCAGTCAGCAGGTGCTTTCAGCACACTTCCCCAAGTGAGAGCAGCGCACGTCCGACAGTTCACCAAGGATCTTCTGCTGGATTTCATCTCAATATAGTATAATTCATCTGGCCTCTATCTAATGACTCTTTGGTCTTTTAAATCTATTACATGTTCTCAGGTAACATGTTTTAGCTGAGCGCAAAGATAAGTTAATATATTAATTTATGTAACCAAGTACACTGATTCTGCACATTTGACTGATTGCTTGCCTTTATATCCTATATTGTATAAACCTATTGTGCATTATACTTTTCTAATGGCCATTATTGATTATTAAAACTGATATTCAGTAAAAGAGACTATTCGTTACTCATATTTTTCAATGAAAATGAAAGGAGGCAGTTATTTTAGTTATAGGATCTGTTTTGTTATAAATATACATACAGTAAAGATGATGGTCATATAAATATGTAGCTACACGATGCCTCAACATTTTTAGTGTCTGTTAAGTTAATATCAAAATGAAAATAGGCAGTTCCTTATATCATGTTTTAATTGTATTGTTAAGCTAGTGAAACAATGTAGCCAGGGTGATGTGAATGACGTTATAAAAAATACACTGTTCCCTTTGAAGATTTACCTGAGGTGACCTCGGGAGTTTGTTTTCCATATCAAACTTGCAAAATCTAAACTTACAAGGAAATGATGCAAGACTGAACTTTGTGTACTTGATATTGAGAAAAAGCTCTAATCAGATGCGAATGTCTGCAGCCATGCCTCCGTTTTCAGATGTCTTTGTTTTTTCCCCATCCACACTGACACGGAACCGCAGTATTTTAAAATGAAAAAAGCCTCTTTAGCGTTTTCAAAATGCTCTGTTTTCAGGGCTCGAAAACCATGGGGTATTGTGGACTTTTAAAACTAAAAAGAATTTGTGTAAACGGGGCCTTGCATTTGTAAAAATGATTAAGTTAATTTTGTTGAGTTGTGTTGGGACAACATGAACTAATTGTGTGGAACCCAGAATTTTTTGCAGTGTGGGTTAATGCTGTTTTAGCAAAACACAGAAGTCCAATAGCATACTAGGCAGGTGGTAAAGAAGTTTTGGTTCATCTCTGTATTAAGAAAACCTAAACATTTTATCAACCCCAGTAGTGACATGATAAAACCTACAGTACTAGGCAAGCTAATATCATAGTGCTGATGTTTACATGACTTATGTAGTTCTAGTGTCACACCCAAATTTGGTCTTGACTCACTAGTCAAATACATCAAATACCAGCAGCAGGTTATTGACTAACCCAATGATCCGTTTTTGAGACAGCACATCTCAGAACTATAACTGAGTTGACCTTCGGCAAGCGCCCTGGTGTCAAAGCCTGAAAGTGTCCACTGATCAGAGTGAACCACAAAGCTTGTAGTGTGTGTTTTCCCCCTCCACCACTGAAATGTACACTGTGGGCTAAAGACTGCAGTCCCATCTCAATAGGAGCTGCTTTGCTTATTGTACCTCTAGTACAATACGCTTTTCTACATAGGCAGCCCAGTTGTCCCTTCCTAGATTGTACAGTATAGTTTGTGATTTGAAGCAACTCTAATGTGGCTCAGTTGGCTGTATCTAACATCACTCTATCTGTAACAGCACCCTATCTGTAACAATAACTACACTAAATATCCACTTCATGCCTGTATCTTTCTCACAACATCTCTGATAACAACAAAGTCATGCTTGTTTGCAAACTGATCATCAGTAGCACCCTGAAAAGAGGAACTCCTTCAGTTAGGGACTCCCCAGGACCATAGAGGAAACAGGGTGTGGGTCTTTCTGCGTAACGGGGTGAGAGACGCGGGGTAAGGATGTTTTGGAGAGACTTCCAGATAAAGCAACTCACATGAGCTGTAAAAGAAAATCAAAACACCACCTGACCCTCACATGACTTCCCCATCACACTCATCGTTACTTGCTTGTGGGATGGAGCATCGCTTTGAAGAAATGCTATAGGCTGTTTATATTTTTATAGGAAATTTGTAGACATGTAATGGCATTTCGAATGCATCATACTGTATGGTGGCCAGATGAAAATACCTACAATTATCTAAATGTATTTTTGTATCATTATTTTTAATATTAGAAGTAATAGTATTTTAGGAAATGCCTGTTATGTGAATAATGTTTTAGGTTTCTCCTTTATATATATATCTTTTCTGTAATTCATATTAATTGTAGGCTTGTAGTTTGATTGTACCTTGTAAAGAAGTTAAGCTGCAGAACACATATTATTTAATATGTGTATAGAGATTATCTATATCTATTCTTTTAAAGATTATCTTTAACAAAGTAACTGTGTTTATATGTATAATAGGGCTGTGCGATATGGGGAAAATATCTAATTGCATTTTTATTTTTGCTTTTTCTATTTTATTTGCACTAGAATTTTGTAGCTTCAGCTTAATCTGTATTGTAGCTTCTTACTGCTGAAATGGGGTGAGTGTGAGTTAAAAAAGGAACTGAAAAGATATTAACTTACTTAAACATTTATTCAAATTAATTTTAAATATTCAGAAATGAAACACTCATTTTTCTCTAGAGCAAACAGTAAACATAAATAAAATTACCTTTCTGTAAACAAGTTGAACTCAAATTAGGGAGATAGCGTAGCTTATTATAAAAACTAAAATAATAATAAAAAAATACAGAACACTTAGATAACTAACATGGCTGAAACAACTCTTGCACTTTGCTGTTGCTTGTTACTAGATTGAGTGTCACTGGCAATACTTTTTGTTGACTTTTTAGAAAGACACTGCTGGTTGTATTTCCTTGTGCTGTGGCAACAATTCTTATAAATTACCTGTTTTTTTGTAGTTTTTTTGGTGTCTGTGACTTTGAAACCAAAATATTCCCATATTACCGATGTCCTGTTTTTCTTTGTTATTAATTAATCTATTAATGCTTCTGAAGCAGCAAATGCCATCATTCCACTTGCCTGTCTGTTTGTTAGTTTGTTAGTTTTTTTTTTAGTTTTTGTTGTGGTCATTCCACATAGTTTGATTTGTGCAATTCTGATTGGGCAGAATGAAAGTGTGCTCACTCAGTTGGCTAGTAAGACTGTCACACACAGTTGGCAGTCACTCATTTGCTCTGGGCGATGAAAATTAAATAATACATATACAGTATATATTTATATCACAGTCTCTTGCGAGCAAGCTATGTGCAACTTTTTAAATCGCGATTGCAATTCGATTTCGATTAATCACACATCCCTAATGTATAATAACTTCATTCTAATACCAGTGATCATGATTATAATAAACAAATATTATTGATATAATAGGGCTGAAACTTTTAAGCTAATTATTTCATTTAATCAATTACAAAAAAGAATCAATTCAAATTGTAGTAATCAATGTTATATAAAGCGTCACTTCCTGGAGCGGTAAATAAAACTTGACAATAAAACTGATTCTGATTCTAAATAGAAGCGCGGTTGTTCGATGGTGAAAAGTCATGGTACCAACAGACCACAGAGAAAAGCGACAGTGTGCAGGAAAGAATTAAGACAGCCAGAGTAAATGACAGAAATGATCTTAAGCGTAACACAAGATGAAAAGCCATTTAAAAGCAAGCATCGTGCCAGTTAAGCTAAATATCATATGGTCGTTATGTAATAGCCAGCCAGTGTTATCTTTTTTTCCCTTCTTTGGTGCTGTGTTGCATGCTATGGCTAACACTAGCATAATGTTAACTGACTAATATAATGTTATAATGCCTTTATTTATTCGTGTTAAGGCTAATATTACACTGTTCTTGCCGATTAATCAATTAATCAATCAATTTCAGTGGTAGATCAATCGGTTATTAAAATAATCAATAGTTGCAGCCTTATAATATAATAATTATTAGTTATGCAATTTAATACTTTAGTATTATGTATGTATATGTGTATTAAAGGAAATGAATTAAAGGAATAGTTTAGTACAAATTTACACACTATTTCCTCACCATTAAGTGGTTTTAAACCTCTATGAGTTTCTTTATTCTGTTGAAAACTAAAGAAGATATTTTGAAGAAATTAGGAAAAACAAATACGATGGAAGTCAATGGTTACAGGTTTCCAGCTTTCTTCAAAATATCTTCTTTTGTGTTCAACAAAGGAAAGAAGGTAAAACCTGTTTGGAACGTGAAGTGTGAGTAAATGATGACAGAATTTGTGAACTATCCCTTTAATTATCAATTTACTTAGTCTATTTGTTAATTTATTTAGTCATTCTGAACTTTTATTATTAATTAATTGTAATATTTTGAGCTGGTGCTCAGTGTAAATATAATTGCATCCATCCATTTACTTCATAATCACTTCCTCTAAATATTTTCCTGACAGACACCCCACCACTCTTCGGGCTGGACTGCGCGGCGACAGCAGCCCGCCCCCCGCGTCCCCCAGCCATGTCGTCACGCATTGGCCTGCGCCTGCAGCTCATGCGGGACCAAATGCAGCAGGAGGAGCAACGGGAGCGGCAGCAACAACAAGTGGCATCTATGCATTACATGCAGCATCGCATGCCAGGCCCACCTGCACCTACGCCAGCTATCAGTGCACCAGCTCACTTCCAGGGGCCCATGCAGGTGCCTGTTGAAGTGCTAAAGGTAGGTGTATTCATCAACCTATGTATTGACTTAAAGCATATTTTACATGGATCTTACATTTATGAATTTAATAGAGACTTTATGCAATTCATCAAAGCCAATAATACCTGTAATACACAATGCCACATTTGTTAGTGTGACCATTTTTAGCAGCATGAGTTATCGGACAATGCCTGTCATGAGTGCAAAAGAACACAAGAGTTCCCTTCTCACAGACTGATGCGTTTTCCACAGTTATTAAAATCATGAATGTAATGCATTTTATATATAAAAGAGCACATTTGTGACCCTGGACCACAAAACCTCATTTTGCACAAGCATCATTTTTGTCATAGTACATTGTATGGGCCAAAATTCTAGATTTTTTTATGCCAAAAATCATTATAATATTAAGTAAATATTGAATATATTTAGAAAAGTTTCTACTGTAAACATTTCAGAACTATTTTTGTATTTTGCGTTGCTAAAAACTTAATTTAGACAAATTTAAAGGCAAGTTTTTTTTAGCATTTTGAAGAGCTTAGATTCTAGATTTTTAAATGGTTGTATCTCGGATAAATATTGTCCTATCCTAACAAACTCAGTGGTGTAAAGTAACAAATTACATATACTCAAATTACTGTAATTGAGTTGTTTTTCCCAGAAATTGTAATTGACTAAGTAGTTTTAAAAAGGCAAGGCAAGGCAAGTTTATTTAAATAGCACATTTTATCCACAGTGGCAATCCAAAGTGCTTTACATAAACAGGAATAAAAGAGACATGTATAAGAAAATAAAATCAAATAATTAAATAATTAAAAACAGATTAAAATGTGTTAAAAACAGGTTCTTAAAGAATGAAAAACAAAAGAAAGACATAATAGTGCGATCTGTCAGACGTAGCACAGTGTGCATTCAGTAAAGGCACAGCTAAACAGATGTGTTTTCAGTCTTGATTTGAATGTGCCTAATTTTAGAGCACATCTGATCATTTCTGGAAGCTGATTCCAGCAGCGAGGGGCGTAGTTGCTAAAGGCCGATTCACCCCGCTTTGACTGAACTCTTGTAATTTCTAGTTTATATGATCCTAAAGATCTGAGTAATCTATTGAGTTTGTATTCAGTGAGCATATCTATAATGTAATGTGCATTTTTTTTACTTTCCCTTGAGTACATTTTTAGTGCTGTATCAGTACTTTTACTTCATTATTTTCCTTCAATCGGTACAGACCAATCAAATTTTAATATAGATTTTGCATCTTAATGAACAATCTCAAGACATGTTTGGAAAGTGTCGAAGAAGATGTCCAAGATCTTTACACACAATCACCTAGAGACTGCATGTCACTGATAAGATGACGAATGCCTACTGTATGTTGACTGAAATCATCAATTGGCCTTAAACAATCACTAAATGCACTATAGAATGTTACGTTTACACACACACTCATACATGCACAAACTACATGTAAACTCATCAACCTTTAGTAAGTAGTGTGATCCTCACTACTCACTACTTTTGAGTATTGACTTTTAAAGGGCTACTTTTTACTCATACTTTGAGTAATATTTACAACAAATTATTTTACTCTATTTGCACTACATTTTCAGACAAGTAGTGGTACTTTAACTTGAGTATGATTTTCAAGTACTCTTTCCTTCACTGAACAAACCATGTTGTAAAAAAAAGAGTATTATCTCAAAATACTGTAAAATATATAAGAAATATAACTCTCAATTAAAAAAATATACATTAATGACTGGTTATGTGGTCCAGAGTCACATTTAAACAACTCTACACTCTTAAAAAAAGTTTATTTTCAAAGTTTGTTTAAATAACTATTCTTTGTTAGTGTAAAGAACTTTTTAATAATTTAAAGAATTTTTGTACATCATAATGCATCTTGGAAATGGGAGAAAGTGCAATGGAAATGTAATCAAGCCCTTGATTAGTCTCTTTAGGAAAGTATTGTGAATTGTGTCAAATAATTCAGTTTTTGACTTTTGGATGAAAATGGAATAGAGTTGCTGAATATTTAATTCTAATAGTTCATGAGAATGCATTCAGGGAAATATACAGCTAAGGTACTACCAGCCAGGCCTTGAGCTCTGTTCTATGTTATGTCACCCAATGATTTGGTTCTGCAAGAGCAAAAAAGCAAACCCACAATGACATGCTTCAAAAATCCTAAAGAATATCTTGAAACAACATATATTAAAAATGTATTTTAGGTGATATATTTTTACACTCTTAAGACTTCGGGACATGGTAACATTAGGCCCCATTTACACTAGTACATTTTAGTTTTAAAAGGGCGTTTTAAAACCAAAACTACCCACATCGACACTGGCCTTTCACCTAGTGTTTTTGAAAAGATCTCTGCCCACACTATACCTCTGAAAACACACATCATGTGACCACACACACACGGCATGCATTGCAGCATATGCTCACGTCTGAGCTCCAGGCAGTCAGCGGGTGCTTTGAGCACACCTCCCCAAATAAGAGAAGCGCACGTCGGAAAGTTCATCAAGGAACTACTGCTGGATCTCATCTCACTATGGTTGTTAAATGCGATATTTAATTCATCTGGTCTCTATCTAATGACTCTTTGGTTTTTTGAATCTATTACTTGTTCTTAGGTAATGCATTTTGGTTGAGCGCAAAGATAAGTTAATACATAAATTTATGTGACCACGTACACTGATTGCTTTATATCCTATATATATCCTATATTGTATAAACTTATTGTATGTTATACTTTTCTATTGGCCATTATTGATTATTAAAACTGATATTCAGCAAGGGAGATGGGGTATTTTTCATATTTTTCAATGTAAATGAAAGGAGGCAGCTATGTTAGTCTTGGTTTTGTTATAAATATGCATACAGTAAAGATGACGGTCATATAAATATGTAGCTACACATTGCCTCAACATTTTTAGTGTCTAGTTAATATCAAAATGAAAATAGGCAGTTAGGCAGTGAAACAATATAGCCAGGGTGATGTGAATGACATTATAAAGTACACTTTTCCCTTTGAAGATTTACCTGAGGTGTCCTTGGGAGTTTGTTTTCCATATCAAACTTGCGTAGTCTGGACTTACAAGGAAAGGATGCAAGACTGAACTTTGTGGTTTAGGCAAATGTCTGTAGCCACGCCTTAGTTTTCAGATGTCTCTGTTTTCCCCCATCCACACTGACACGGAGCAGCAGCGTTTTAAAACCAAAACGGCCTTTTCATCGTTTTCAAAATGGGGCTCGAAAACTCAGGTGTAGTGTGGACTGAAGGCGTAACTGTAGCGCGTTTTAAAACTAAAACGTATTAGTGTAAACAGTGCCTTAGAAAAGTAATGGACACACATGGTGTAACGGGCCACACTGCTTTTTGTCTTTAGTGTAAATTGTCCCTCCTATGGTCAACAGCTTTTAAGAGCCCTTATTAGATTTTATACAAAACCTGATGCAGTTTGGTATTGAAGGTAGGAAATGCCCTCTCGCCTAAATCTAGCCAATTTTCCTCTAATCATAGTGCAGCACTGTGTCCTGGGGTATCTCCATGAGACCCTATTCCTACTGTACCTTTCATTGGGAAATTCAGCACTCCGGCCACCCTAGTGGTCCCAACTGGATGAATGAATTCTAAGAAGTGCATGAAGACCAAATTAGGCAAGATTAGGTACTGTAGTAATCTCCTCTCTCGTGTTGCGGTGAAAGAGTAGTGGGCAAAGTCCAGAAGTCAGTGGGTCGTGCAGGACTGACCACAGTTTTAGTGCGCTGAATTACATTTCAACCAAGATCAAAAACAAAGCCTGAGATATTTGTGGAAGAATGCGGTGGAACAGTGGCCAGGTAAGCAGAAAAGCATAGTAAAGAGCAGACACGGTGAAATGACTTATTTAGATATAACACAAAAGAGAACATTCTTACAGGTGACAAGTTTCTGCCTGATTGAATCAATGTGTGTGGGGTTTTTTTTTTTTTTTTTTTGGATTGTTATCTGTTATTTAAAAGAAAACAACTGTGAAAGCTCACATGAAAATTTGTGTGTGAGTGATGTTTGTACAATACTTTAAAAGCATTTATTTTTTATTTTTGCTTTCAGAGCTTTACCAAACATCCAGAGTTTTTATGAAAATGAAAGTTTGGGAAAGTTGTTGAAAATTCAGTAAAGGGTGTTCATGTGCTGTAGCTTTCTTTTTTGTTTGTGTTTCTTTTGAATAAACCGTAACAGTCTCTATTATCAATTCAATAACTTGCTCAACATCTTTGTGTGGTAGGCGACTGAAAACATTAAGACATTATTCTCTGAAAAACATAATCATTCAAACTGAGCCTCGAATTTAAGGAGCTTTCACATTATAATCAGCGACTCAGATAATCAGTTTAAAGCAATCTAGCATTTTAGTGTACATTTACTGTACATTAAAATACTGTACTAAAAATTTTCCAGTGTACCGACTGTATTTTTTGTGTACCGCCGACAGTGCTGTCAATTAAAATCCCCATTCGCACAGATCCATGAAAGTGATTTTAAAAAGACTGTAATATACATGCAGGCTATTCACTTCATAAAGAGAAACACTTCGTACCAGCGCACGTGTTGTTTTGGTTGTTAATACTAATACATGTTTGAATAAGCAAAATGCCGTCATATGCACATGACAGTTTTTTTATAGGGAAATTGCATTTTTTTTGTAGTTTTCACACTATTGTCTTTAAAAACTGGAAGTTTGAAACCTGCTTTCAGCTCCTTAAATATAGTTGTCTTGTATGCATAAAAAGAGCAGTTTTTTTGTTGAAAATTGTGTAATTTAAATGCTTTTGACATTTCAGTTGTCATAACTGTAATGTGAATATAACCTGCATCTTTATTATAAAGTAAAATGATCTTTTGTTAAATTTTGCATACCTGTACCTCTAATTTTAAAGGGATAGTTCACCCAAAACTGAATATTCTGTCATCATACTTTCCATTAACTTGTCACAAACCTGTTTAAGTTACTTTTTGTTGAACACAAAGTAAGTTATTTTGAAAGGATTTGTTTTATCTACTATGGAAGTCGGTAGTTACTGGTTTTTAACATTCATCAAAATATATTTTGTGTTCAACAAAAAAAAGAAATCCATAAAAGTTTAGAACTACTTAAATGCAAATAAATACTGAGTAAATGTTTATTTCCACTGTTGTGTTTCCTGAGTATAAGTGGCAATATCTTCTGCCGATAGCATGTTTCTGCTGCCCTCTAATGCAGCCAAACGTGTCATCCTAAGATTAAGCAACAGTGGCTCATGTTTCACAGAGTCCTGTATCATTTAGATAGACATTTATCGTCACCGTTCCTAGACTGAATAAAAGTAAGAACTCCGTATGAGATGAGCTTCTAACAACAACTAACCTTCTGTAATTTCACCTCAGAGAGCTCAGAGCAGCTGGCGCTATACCCGAAATGCCTTTACATAGCCCTTATGAAGAGATTTACCACCAGGGGAAATGCCCTTCCAGACAGTGTCCACACTTTACAGCTTGTGTGTAAATAAGTCCTGTATCCTTCATTTTAACTGCCTTTAAAAGTTTTACTCACTCCATCGTTTTTAATCTTCCAGTTAAATATTGCAAGTGATTGGACTGAGATTGAATTCTTTTCCAAAGGCTTTCATCCACTAATCCTGAGGCTTGCTTTCACTCAAGAATGCAGTTGCTGTATTATAGCTAATGATTTACATCAGTATCCACACATAAAATTTTTTACTTTTCATATTATGGGTTACACTTCCAGTTTGGGGAACTTCCATTCAGATGAACTGAAACTAATGATTTTAGAAAATGAGGTTAGGTGCTTCAAATAATTATTATGCAAAGTAAAAAAATTAATTAGAGGTACGAGTAGTATTTCGATCAATTATAAAATAAAAAAAGCTCTTTTTTGTGTTCCATATTTTTTTCCTCCAAATTATTTTCTCTTTGTATTACCTACAGTACAGTACAGTACTATTCAGTTTATGTTTAAAAAGTTGTTGCAGGAAAAAATAAATAAATTCATGGACCGCTGATAGTAATTTGTTAATTCTAATTAGTTGCATTTTAATATTGGATGCATACACTGTAAATACACTCATTGTACCCAATTTCTTAAAGTATTTCACTGATTATTTACAGTTTTACAGAAGTTAATCATATAAGTTGTGCATAGCGTTATGGTGTGTAAGAAAAGGGTGGATTCAGGCATTGGAGCTCAGTTTGTTTATACTCCTGCATATGTCATGCATAACTGCACAGAAAATATGTTGTTTTATAACACATAACGCCATTCTCTTTTCATTGTTGTGCATGTCATGTCAGTTTTATGTGCTAAATTACTCAATTAAACTTTGAAGTGAAAGAACGAGGCCAGTCCATTTATACGTCATCCCTTTTTTGAAGCTCCATCAGCAGGTGTCTGTGTGTTTCAGTGAACGTCTGGAGGCTTGTTCTGGCCCCTCTGTACCCTGTACATAACACGCCTCGACTTAAACCCCACAGTTACGTAACTATCTTTGAGTGTGGCTCTAAAACAGTGTTGGCTCTGCCTGAAGGCTTTGGCTTGATGTTATTCGTAGTGGTGACAGTAAAAACACTGTACTTGCTGCTGGAAGTGTAAGTCATGAGACATGATGGCAATAAATGGTACAGGGATTTTGCTTAAAACAGTGTGTGGGTTTAGAAGGTGCAAGTCATTGTATTTCTGCAGTTCTCATATCAAATATATGTTTGTAGTACCTTTTAGAAGTTCTTCTGCTCACCAAAATCAAAACTAAAAGCTATTATTATTATTATTATTATTATTATTATTATTATTAGCAATGAAATTAAAGTTCTTTTTGAAAAATATTTCCTAAGGGATTTTTATTACCAGAGAAAAACTTTTGACAGTTTTTCCTATATTTTTTTTTCTTCTGGATAAAGTATTATGTCTTATTACCTCTCTTTGGCTGGGATAAAATCAGTTTTAAAATTTGTTTAAAACAATTTTTAAGGTCATTATTATTAGCCCCCTAAAGATTTTTTGTTTCTAGACTGGCTACAGAACAAACCACTGTTGTCCAATGACTTGCATAATTAACCTAACCTAAGTCTTCTGGAATGAATAGATATTTAAAGGTTCAAGAAAGCCTTGAGTACTTTAAAAAAAGAAATGAACAGATTTGTGTGTGTGTTGAGCATGAGTTAAGACAATGTTAGCACCTGTCAGCTTTAATTTTGGGGGAAATTGGATAATTTTGAGCTTTTGTCAGCTAATTTCCTCTTCCGGGTTTAAAATCACTTTTCGGGTGGGATCAAAATTGGTGACGTAGCGCAGATCTGCCTGTCCAGAGATGACATTTCGGTTTCTTTTTATTATTCAAAGTGGAGTTTTCTTATCCTATGAGAAAACCCTGCTTCTCAATTATTCATGACTGCACATGCTTTCCGAAGGCGAGGCAGAACTGCTAAGCTGTGAGACCGTATCTGTGCACGGCACGCAGAATTTAGCTGTTCATGAAGGGTCGTATGTGTTTGTTTTCTATGATCCACGGGGTTTGTTGCAAGTTTTTTCTCCGCAATGCTGTCAGGGCTGATACAGTAAAGCTGTTGGTTTGCAGCTGTACCAGAATTGGAAAATGGCAGACTTTTGTTTTTTATCAGTTTAGTTTGTAACAATTCAGACACATCGCCTATATCTATGCTGCTGTGTTTGACCATGTTTAAAATCACATACAGACTTATGGTAGAAATAGATAGGGCAAGAGACCTGCTGCACTTCTCCACTGTGTCTGCATTCAGACCCTGGGATCGAGGAGGAGAGAAGTCCTCCTCATTTATTGTGTTTAAATAAACATGATTATCTTTATAATGATTAAAAAAAAAATTGTGGTTATGTGTATATGAAATTATGAATAACATATGTAACAGGGCATTATGTTACTTACTATTTTTTTCTTTGCATTTTAACTTTGTAAACTGTAAAAAAAATTATGGGTCTCCTTACGGTTTGTGTCTCATTTTGTGAGCCAACTGACAACAGTTGTTTGCTCCCCTCTTTTTCCCTTGCTGTGCTGGCCACGCTCACTCCTCCCTCCCCTCGCAGCGCTCCACACCCATCGTGAAGCATTATTTTTTTTTTAATTCTGAGGTAGACTTGAACTGAAAGAGGGGGGGTTCATGACCTTTTTACTTTTAGTAATTTTGCAGAGTGTAGCAAGTTGAATGAAAAAAATATTTTATCGAAGTTGTAAATGCGTTTTAAACATAAAGTGAGTGCCTTTTATAATCAATAAAGAACGTTGATGGACCATGCTGTTCAAGCAGTACACTCTCATAAAAAGGTTAAGGTGTTGAAGTTGTGCAATGAATACCTTACGTACACCATGTTTACACATTGTTAGTTAAAATGAAAAAAGTTACAAGCAGTCATGGTGTTGCACTGATTGAGTTTTGAGCAGACTGCCTCTGATTTGGTGCTGTTTCCAACACTGTAAAATACATTATAAATAGAAAACATTGATGGTTTTCATAGAGCACACACAATTATTTAACATTTTATTAATTTTTACAACCAAAATATTGTATACTAAGCACCATTCCTCAAGAATGTAAATGTACCCAAATGAGCCCAAGCGATTAGTTTTCATTAGTAGAGTCACTTTGCCAGATGTTATAGGCCTAAAAACCAACAAAAATATAAATTGAAATTATAAACAAGACTCAAATATACACATAGACTAAGTGGCATTTGAAAGCAACATTTATCAACTGACGTAATCAGAAAACAAATAAAAATTCCATTATAATATTATTATATTATATTACAGGTGCAGACCCATCTTGAGAACCCCACAGACTACCACATCCGACAGTCTCAGCGGCAGCAGGTCAAGGAGTACCTGTCCACCACATATGCCTCCAAACAAGCTGTACATGCCGTCACAAGCTTGGTTCAGCCCTCTCCACCCCCTATGGCCCAGGCTCAAACCGGAAGCGTCCCATCAAACATGCCCTCTCCATGCATGCGCACTGAGCAGCTCATGAACTCTGCTGGAAACAGTGCGCCCAACAGTCCCATGGCCATGCTCAACATCGGCTCTAGCCACGAGAACGAGGTACTTCAGTTTTCTTAAGAAGCGTGTCTAGACATGTTTGAAATAAACACTTTTCCTGTAACATATCTTCACGCTCATTATGATTCATTTTGATGTCACAACATGTTTAATTTACCATTCGTATATGCATTCTTATATTTAGTAGCACAGTTCCTCTCTGAGTTCGCAGAAACCCAATGTTTCAGCAAATGACAAAGTCTTGCTCATCTCTCATATTCCATATGATTTTATTTGTGGTGGGTGTTATTTGCCCAAGCGCACACAAAGGTCAGGGTGTTAACTAACTTAACTTCATTGTCATTGGAGTTTAAGTGGCCAATTATGGCTGTGGAGGTATAATTACAGATTAAAGAGTGACAGGGAACCCAGGGAACAAAGCAGACTTTGGTCCTTTTTCCTCCCTACGCTCTCAATACCACCAAATCCAATGGGATCCTAAGCGAATATGTGCATGTGGCACAGTGACAACCTTTGTGAGAGGGATTATGTCAGTCCAGCTGTTGAGAGGAATGCATCTTTCATCTGTAATATCTGTCGATATTTCCTTAGCATAGATATATTTGGAGAACGTATAGGGAAACTCTTCAGTAATCAATGAAAAGTATTCATGCTTAGTGTCTAAATTCTCCTTATGTGTTTGTTTTTAACAAGATGGATGAGGTAATTGATGACATCATTAGCCTACAGTCCAGTTATGATGACATCCAGGCTTACATTGACCCTGTGGTCCAGATGCCAAATACAGTAAGTAGCCGTTCGCTCAGCTCAGGCCTATAAGTCTTTTGACTTTGCTGTGTCTAAGTGATACGGGATCCCAGAAGGTAAGTGAAAAATTGAGTGAATAAATTCTTGTTTATGATGCACAGGCTGTGCCTTATTGCTGCTAAATAGCTCTATTTTTGAAGCCCCAGCAACCTCTTGCTTTCACAATGGAGGAATTATTCTGGATCTATTTGTTGTGCTGCTTTTTTATCAGGCATATAGGGATGAAAAGCATCTTTGTCTGATTACCAAAAGTCACGTCTAATTATAGCTAAGCACCGTCTCAGGAAAATGATGCAACTGTTTTCTCTCTCATGCGACCTCGAAATGACTTATTTTTGAGTTTAGACCCTTCCAGAACTCTGCCTGTCGAATTATCTGTTCAACCAATATTAGATCCTTGCCAGCTTTCTTCAGGGGGAAATGTTTTAAGCATGTTTAATTGACTTAAAACTGTGGCCTGATTCACTCAAGGGAAGACATTGCGTGGGGAATCAGGAAAGTAGGAGCACTGTGCTTTATATTTAAGCAACTGCCCGACATTAACAATTAAGCTGCTCTCAGTTAGAGTTCAACTTGTTTACAAGGCATTTCGTGAAGGTGGGGAAGCAGGAGAGGGGGGGGAGGTTTTGGAGAAAGAGAGGGCTGGGGAGGGGAGGCTGAAAGTCCAGATAGGGGAAAGTTCAGTGCTTAGGGGAAAGTAGAAGAGAGAAGTTCCCGGTGTGGTTCAGGTTAGTCTCTCTGGAGAGGTGGAGGGAGATCGACAAGTGTGTGCAGCTATGAGAGATTCAGACGCCAGTATGAAAGACACTAATAAAACCTATGCCATCGTGGAGGTTATTGATGGAGAGAAGATTCAGCTGGTAAGGCCGTCTTTTTCCTATCACTGAGGGGTGATATTGGGTAGGAAGCAGGGGGTGGGGTTGTTTAGTCTTGCAGCAATTTGTTTCTGTGCTTCTTATTCTTGGAAACTGGAGGCACTAGAAAGAAACAGGGGAATGCTATGGGCACTTTAAGGACACCTTGTCACACATTTAGCCAAACCCTTGTAGCATGTTGTGCTCATATATCTGTAAATGACTTGTTGTTTATGGCTGTTATTGAGGTGGGCCTGCAACTGAGTACAGCTGTTTCAACTGCCCAAAGACTTGTTCAAGCATAAACAAAAAATCTGAATTTTGTTCACCCCACGTGGGATTTCAAACTTGTACACTCAATGGATGTCAGCGGGGTTCAATGTTGTTTTGGACCCCATTGATTTTTATTGTACACTAAAAATGGTGGCTTGTTTTGAAGCAAATTTGAACCAAACATTGATAACCCACTTTTTGTTGACAAAATATTCAAAATGTGTTGTTCAGGAGGAAAAAGTAATGATAATACAGATTTAAAACAATAACGACAGGGAGTAGATGGTGAACGTTTTTGTCTATTATCAAGTTTACACAAAAGCAAATATGTATACAGTTACGGATCCAAAAAAAAGAATTTCTAATCTCTTTTATTTATTTATTTATTTATTTATTTATTTATTTATTTATTTATTTATTTATTTATTTATTTATTTATTAATTATTAATTTATTTATTTATTTTTTAGCAGTGAGTGAATATGTCTGATTGATTATCTTATTGATCATTTTTTAGACATCTGCTTTTTAATGTAATGGTTGATCTTTGGTTCATTGATAGCTCATACATTTAGTGTGTAAACATTATACATAAGAAAATACTATAGTTTAATGAGTCCTGTAGTTTGCCATTTTCCTCTACCAAATCTTTTCTTGATGAATGACGTTTTATGCTGATTCACGTAACAATTAAATCCTTAATCCTGACCCAGGAATGGCAGCAACCAGTCTAAATTGTGGTGCATATAAGGCAGAGATTCTAGGGCCTGTGGGCAAACTAGAGTCCGAAAGCCATAGTTGGCCCATGGTAACCTTTGATTTGGCCCACCATCCCATCTGAGAAGAGAGGGAGAATTATGAGGATGGTTTAGAGACTGTAATTTCTAATTTAGTTTGATAATGTAACCTTTTTTATTTGTTTGTTTTATTGCTAAGCTACAAAAAACTTACTGAAATGAAATGTTTCAATGAAATGTTGTAAATAAGCCTTCTACGTAATAAGATTTTTTTTAATGTATGTACTGTCAC
Organism: Danio tinwini; assembly: GCA_903798205.1. Lineage (NCBI taxonomy): Eukaryota > Metazoa > Chordata > Actinopteri > Cypriniformes > Danionidae > Danio > Danio tinwini. The sequence continues at coordinate 5,436,537 of CAIGQZ010032461.1, read as the reverse complement.
CCGGACAATGCAAAGACGTCAGTGAGCAAATGAAGGCAAAGGCAGATTCTGCTTGACTAGTGTATTCAGCATTGAATCCACTGTGTTATAGATTGTTTTGTTTTTTTATCGTAATAAGTTATAATTAAAATGTATACTGCATTAGTTTTCTATATATTTTTAAACATTTTAAAATAAATGAGGAAATAATTTAGCTTTCGTCCCACGGCTCTTAAAATTTTTTGGTTTTTGGCCCTTCATACGAAAAAGTTTGGTCACCCCTGATATAGGGGCAATATTAAAGCATGTAAACTATATATATTTTTTCAATGGTGCATTAGGGGGGATTTAAAAGTTTTAAAGGTTGGAAAAACCATGGGGGTGGAGAGGTGGGGTTTGGGCTCCTAATGAGTCTGCAAAGGCCTCCTCTGACCCTGCTGACCATGTCCTTCCTTTGATCACTCTTTCTTTGATTAGTGATTAAAGCTTCTCAGAATGGAATTTCCAAAACCAACTGAGCATCAAAGACTATACATTGTGCATACTTGTATTTTCAATCATCGCCATTGTTTGTCAGAAAGCAGTGTTCACACCTTCTCTTACACCCTTTCACTGCAGTTTATCTTTGCATTTAAAATGCTTAATGAGCCTTTTTTGTTTTCTCAGTATGACACTGTAATCCGCTTCACTGAATTAGGGATTGCAGAATAGGTGTAATGTGATTCCACACGCAAATTTAACGGCTTCAAACAACAGTTTTTCCTCTCTGACTTTTTTTTTTACTGTTGATTTGTGTTTGTTTGGCTTGGTGTTTCACAGTAGCTTCTGTGATAACATATCTGAGCTGATTTATCTGTCACGGCTCATTAGGAGCTCCAAGCTGGCTTGCTTACAATTATACTGAAACACAGAGATGGAATAAAAGATACAACTGGTATAAAACCATAAAGACCTAGATAAGAAAGAGCATAGTCAATCATTCCTCTCACCTAGAAGCAATAGCCGAGTGTGATATTTTTTTTGTGTTTTATCTTCATTATCTCTAGCGTTTATGGCTTTGCTCTGGAGATAAGCTGAGTGTTTATTGGGTTTCTAGTGATTGTGATGATTTACCAGAGTTACGCTGGATATGGCTTCATAAAAATGCCATTTGAAAGACAAACTAGTTGTATCTTTTCCAGCAAGGACAGCATTATATTGCAGCTGGGAATTAAAAAGTCTTTAAATCCATGGTCAGAGAATTAATTATTAATAAAACACTGTTTAGTTAAATTTAGTTCAATACTTATGTGATGCTTTTTTTGTGCATATTGCTATTGTCGTCCTATTTTCCAGTACTTACATTTGTATTTTTGTGCACTGCAGCTCCCATTGTCCAGCAGTCATTTGGATGTGTACACGGGGCCCGGTATGTCTGGATCTGCAATCGCCATGACCAGCAACTCCTGCCCTGCAAATCTGGCCATCAAGAGAGAGCTGTCAGGTAATGTGATCTTTAATTTCTTACAGAGCAGACGGTGCAACTCCAGCTATGACATGCACTGGCATATATAAGGCATAAACTCTTTTAGCATTACTCTTTAGGTTTGTTTTTATGTTTTAGGTGTTTGTTAGTATTTACAGCAATAGTAAAACCAACAATGAAGGTATTTGTAACAACAAAATATAAGAAACATTGTTTTGTTAAATTAAAAGAAAAAAATTGTCAAACAACTTAAGTTGATTTATTTTTTTTCTTTTGTAATGTTTATTTAGTCAATGCAGTGATTAAAAAAATATATAAATAAATATTTAAAATTTGAGAATTTATTTTCTAAGAAATGTATATATAGGATTTATATAGGATCAGTGTTGTTTTAAAATAACTGAGTTACTGCTGTAGTTTTATTAATTGCTTACATTTTTAATATACAAATTATTTGTTTTTTGTTCGTTTTTTTAAGCATGTCTATATCGTTTTAACTGTTTTATTTATTTTATATCAGTTTAGTTAGGATTTACTTATAATTTATTGGCTAGCTATTATTATATTACATTACATAACATTACATTACATTACATTACATTATTTTATTTTATTTTATTTTATTTTATTTTATTTTATTTATTTATTTTAAAGAACAAAAATAATTTATGTTTGTGGTTTAGTATATAGAATATAACAATAATGAACCTGTAGGACTAATTACAACAATCATCATAATTCCTATAAAATAAATTGAACGTGAAAATGTTTGTGATCAGAATGACACAAAGTATAGGAAGCAAATAAGACATCGGCATCACAAGAGAAACTGATAATACATTTAGATCATATTCCCATTGTTGTTGCTTTTTTTAATTGCATCTTTGGCTGTCTTGCCCCAAGTTTTTTTTTTTTTTTTTTTTTTTTTTTTTTTTTACTGATATTATAATGCATTGACATATTGACATACTAACCTAAAAATAAATAACAAAAAAACTGAGCACAGCCTAAACTACACTTCTCTCACAGGAAAAAATGAGGGAAAGTTTATTGCATAACCCTGCTGGATCAAATTTAAGCAGTGCCACGGATCGCTGCTATTGCGAAGTCTCTTAAATCCAGTTCAGACTGCAATATGTGAATAGGAAAGTTGATAATCATAACAGTTGATTAAAAGTCTTTTGTTTTTGGCAAGATGTAGAAGCTCGTGCAATGGCCAAAGAAAGACAGAAGAAAGACAACCACAACCTGAGTGAGTATGCACTTTTTTTTTCTCCCCTCATTTCTTTCGGTTTACTACCCCTCACGGTTTAAAGTACACTAGATCCGCTAGTGCCCTGCCATTGACACCCACCGTCACCATCACCTTCAGGCACATTCAGCTGACAGCGCACTATACTTTGGTCTATCGTTAACTCGGACAGATCCTGCTGCTGTGGCATTAAAATGTAATTGCCTGTGACATTTCACAAGTATTGGAGTTGGACAATAATTCTGCAGAGCTTTGCTAAGCTTGGCCTGCTTCCAAGTACTTTGATATAGGAGGGTAGATAGTGCCATATCCTGTGCATTATAAAAATGGGAAGATTGCCTTATTTCCTATCATTAACACAAGAATGAGTCGAGAAACAAACAAAAAAAAAAGATGACTACATAATGGTCAAGGTCAGGTAAAAAGAGTCTTCATCTGAATGCTTAGGCTATTCATTTAGCAGATATGTACAGTTGAAAACTAAATTATTAGCCATTTTATGAAATTTGTGTTCTTTTTCAAATATTTACCAAGTCATGTTTAATAGAGCAAGGATTTTTTTCCTATTATATTTTTCTTCATGAGAAAATATTCTTCATTTTATTTTGGGTGCCACTGTTGTCCAATGACTTACCTAATAAACCTAGTTAAGACGTTAAATGGCTCCTAAAGCTGAATATCTTACAAAATAACTAGTAAAATATTATAGACATATTATGGACTGTCATCATGGCGAATAACTAGTGAAATATTGTGGGCATATTATGTACTGTCATCATGACAAATAACCAGTAAAATATTATGGCATATTATGTACTATCATCATAGCAATGACAAAAGGAATTAGTTATAAGAAATTAATTATTTTATTGTTTAAACATGCTGAAAAAATCTTCCCAAAAATATTTAAACATTAATCAACACTTGAGAAATATTTGAAAAATAATTTAAATATCAATGGAGGGCTAATTATTTTGTCTTCAATTGTTTTCAAGCATCAATACAAAAATATGTATGTGTATGTGTATCATACACATCATACATATTCATTTTTGTTAATATAAAATATTTGATGACATTTTTAAGAACCATTTTAAAGTTAAAGTTATTAGCTCCTTTACTTATAGACTTTATTTAAGGATCACAGTGCAACCTCGAAATACTAATTAGTTTTTATTTATTTTTTTTATTTATACTTTGCCACTATCCTTCATTCAAATCAAATCCTTTATTCAATAGATTTAACATCATTTTCATCAAGTTATTAATCATTTAAAATTCACTGAAGTATAAATAAATAAAATTTTATTTTATAACAGGCTTTATTTTATAACAGTCTGTCTTGTGAAGACTTTTTTCACAAGACAGTTATGACGCGTTTAACGGTCATCATAATCTTAACTCCTTGAACGTTTTTAATATTTGGAGTTTTAAAAAAGTGTATGAACATTTATATGCATTTATGTATATAATATATAATTTTTGCATCAAATTACAGAAAACGAATCACTGCTAATGCAAGTTCAAAATAAGTTGTTAATAAGTTGTTCAAACTTATTAAGTAGTTGTTTTTTAAATAAGTTAAAATAGGTGCTTGTTGAAAATATTGAACATGTTTTCCATGACATTTTGAGATAAGAAGGTAGATACAGTGCTTTGCAAAATTGAGTACACCCCCTTTTGAAAATGAATATTTCTATCAATTTCTCAGTGAATGTAGGCAATGTATTTTGGTGCATTTAAATTAGAGATATTAGATAAAATTATAATTATAATTAAATTAGATTTATTAGAGATATTTATTAAAATATAATTTTAGTCACCAAACATATTTAGAAATTGAAAGATAATACAATTAAATCCAAGCAAAATATTGCCCAAAAAATTACAACCTACACATTTCAACTACTTTTTTATTTTTTGCTTCTTTTTCTTTTTTCTCTTTTTAAAATTTGTATTTAATATTTTTCTATAACATAAATGTGGGTGTACTAGTTTTTTGGACCGTTATCGTAAGTTATTTTGTTAGATAGGCTCCAGATTTGGCTTCAGTACTGACTAATCTAATGTATATGCACAAATATACTATTGTATAGCTTCCTAATAAAAATATGAATTTAAAAAATAGATTTTTGAGGGGTGTACTCATATATGCTGAACATTGTAATGCATAAACACATTATAAACATGCAGAGGTTGTCCTGTTGGTTGCCTCATTTCCTATTATAAAACGGGAGTGAGACAAGAAGTAAACACAAAAATCTTCACTACATGACGGGTCAGATAATAAGAAGCTGATTGCTCATTCTGTCCTAATACTACTCATTTTCTAATTTAAAACACTGACTTGTTTTCCTCCTAGTTGAAAGGAGGAGAAGGTTTAACATCAATGATCGAATTAAGGAGCTGGGCACCATGATCCCCAAAACCAATGACCTGTAAGTCTGAACTCTCAGATCTGTGCAGATGTGAACTTTCCATGTGCTTTTAAATGTGATCTTCGAGTAAGCACTTGACCATCTGGAACCTCTTGTGTTCAGCGATGTTCGCTGGAATAAAGGCACTATTCTGAGGGCCTCTGTGGAGTATATTAAACGCATGCAGAAGGACGTCCAGAGAACCAGAGAGGTGGAGAACAACTTCAGGAGGATGGAGATGGCCAACAAACAGCTGTGGCTCCGCATTCAGGTGAATTTTCTTTCAACATATACACATTAAAACAAGCAAAGTGTAGGATGATATTTTTTTTCTTACATTGTGATGTGTGCTGTTTAATTGTATTGTTGTTTGTTTTTGTTTTTTGTGAGCCATGATTCAATTAGTCCTAATCTATTATTCTTAAACTGGTTCACAAAACAAGTGTCAGTCAAACAGGCTCGCAAGACACAGGCATACTAAACAGTCTGAATGATTCATTAGGGAATCAGTCTAAATTTTAGAAGTCTTTATCCACTAATCTTAAACTGGTTCACAAAAAATCCTGAAAGATTCATTAATGAATCGGAATCTATTTTGCAAAATTTGTTATACTAATCTAAAACAGGTTTACAAAACTGTCTGATTGATTCATTACTGAATCAGTCTATTTTTTCAAGTCTTTTTCCACTAATCCTAAACAGGATCATAAAACTGAATCAGTGATTCATTAGTGAATCAGTCCAAATTTTTTTATAAGCCCTCATCTGCTAATCTTAAACTGGTTCACAAAACATTCTGATTGAGTCATTAGTGTATTTTAAAAGTTGTTATCTGCTGATCTTAACCTCGTTCACCTAAAAGATTCATTACGGAATCAATCTCATTTATTTGTCTTTTATCAGTCACACTTTATTTTGATAGCTTGTTTTTTTTTTTTATTTAAGTTACATTGCATGTACATGCCAACTAGTTCTTATTAGATTATAAGTAGACTGTTAGGTTGGGGTTAGGGTTAGTGTAAATTGACATGTATTTGCAATGTTTCTTATAGTCAGTTAAATGTCTGTTGAAGGAGCATATCGACAGATATTAAGCAGATACTCTACTAATACTCAAATGGACCATCAAAATAAAGTGTTAACCTTTTTTGAACTAATCTTAAAAATTTTCAAAAAACTGTCTAAGTTTTTAAAAAATCTGTATCCCCTGATCATAAAACTGGTTCACAAACAAACAAACAAACAAACAAAAATGAATGTCATATCTGTTTTCTTATGATTTACAGAAAACAACACACTAAAATGTCTAACATGTAGCTGTAATTTATATACCCAAGTTTATGTCCAGTTTGATGTCATTTGATGGCATATTAAAAGACGCAAATGCTATTTAATGTCATTTTATATATTTATACTTTGTCTGTATGGGTTTTTTCCCATTTATCAACAATAAGTTTAAATGTAGTTTATAAGGATAAAGTGTAAAATGTAGTATTATCACATATTTTAAATAAGCACAGCTCAGAATAACCGCTGTTTCATTTTGTATATATAAATATATTTGTTGCACTAAATGACAAGCATAATTTTGACATTTTATTTGTATAAGTAGACACTTAACTCTCTTTTAATGTACTTTTTATGTAAATCAAATATTTTGTCAATTTAATTTGATGTGGATAGCAAAAAATCCTCTGTATACTCATTCACTTACATAAAACTAGTCTTTTGAACTTAGTGTTCATCAGAAGGTTATCAACAGTTTTTATGTCATAGCCAATAAAACAATGAAATCATTTTAAACAATACAAAGGTATATTAGGCAACACATTATACAATATTAAACATTATTAATTTTTTGTGAATGAAAAATGATTCTCATAACTTTACATTTCCTTGTTAAATGTAAGCACAGGTAATCTATAAATAAATAGAAACTGTAATGACCATGCTCTATATTTAACTGAAACTAAAATGCATTACCTTAAAACAAATTACGTTTTATATACAGTTGAAGTCAGAATTATTAGCCCTCCTAAATTATTAGCCCCCTGTTTATTTTTTTTCCTCAATTTCTGTTTAAGGGAGAGCAGACATTTTTTAACACATTTATTTTATCTTTGCCATGATGACAGTAAATAATATTTGACTAGATATTTTTCAAGACACTTCTACACAGCTTAAAGTGACATTTAAAGGCTTAACTAGGTTAATTAGGTTAACTAGGCAGGTTAGGGTAATTAGACAAGTTATTGTATAAAGATGGTTTGTTCTGTAGACTATCGCAAACAAACAGAGCTTAAAGGGGCTAATCATTTTAACCTTAAATGTTTAAACTGCTTTTATTCTAGCCGAAATAAAACAAATAAGACTTTTTCCAGAAGAAAAAAATCTTATCAGACATACTGTGAAAATTTCCTTGCTCTGTTAAACATCATTTGTGAAATATTTAAAAAAGAAAAAAAATCATAGGGGGGGCTAATAATTTTGACTTTAACTGTATTAGACAAGCCTGAAATTCTTCATACCCCTGGGTTAAATAACTAAAAATAAAATTAAAATGTATATTAAAAAACTTCATTAAAATATAAAAACACAAAACAAATACAAAAAATGAATAAAACATTTAAAAAATATAAGTTTATAAAAAATTTCAAAAAGGCTAGTATAGAACAATACAAACACATTAAAAACAAAAATCCTGTATCACACACATCATAATATGCTACCAGCATAACATAATATGCTACCCCTCAAAACAAAATCACAAAAAATATAAATGAAAGTAAAAACATAAAAAAATATTAAATATAGCATATGGGACCCTAATCATCCATCTCATTCCACTCACCTTTCAGGAGCTAGAAAGACAAGCCCGAATCCACGGCCTCCCCAGCAACTCCCCGTCTGGCTTGACCAACACTGACCACCAAAACTCCTTCATCAAGCAAGAAAGCAGCCCTGAGGAGAACCATCTCCAGCACCAGTCCCATCTGCCTCCTCACTACCCCCAGCACCACCCCCAGCCTCAGCCTCACCCTCAGCTCCACCAGCACCAGCACCTCCACCCTCAGCCCCCGCTGCAGTACCCAGCTGTGGGCAGCTCTCAGCACTTTGACTTTGCCCAGTCTCTGGACTTGTGCGATGGAGGCATCCCGGGATACCAAGATGGTCTGGGGGATCTGGGGACTCTGGGTGGAAGCATCGCGCAGATGGGAAAGAAGAGTGAGCTAGGCTTCTTGCTGATGGAGGAGGCTCTGTCGCCGTTGGGTGGAGACCCACTGCTGTCCGCCATGTCGCCTGAAGCATCTGTGGACAGCAGCCGGCGTAGCAGCTTTAGCATTGAGGACTCGGATATAATGTGAACTGGACGTGCATTTATTGCACACGCACACGCACACACGCACACACGCACACATGCACACACACACACACACACACACACACACACACACACACACACACACTGATACTGCATTTAGTTTGGCATGTTGGGGAAAGCCATGATAATGATTTATTAGGAAGTTAAAGATGTTGGTAACACTGTGTTTATAATGCATTATAAGGGTATTCTGAATGTATTAAATGCATACTTAATGCTTTATAAACAATGCGTTGTATAATCTGATGGATAATTCTAACTTTTAGTTTGATTGTTACAATAATTGTAGCATTTTAGATATTTTTTTAGTATCTTGAGATTGTTTGCTTAAGATATAAACAGTATCGTACTGTATTTTACAGTATTTTGCTGCTTAAAGTGACACAAAAGTTGTATTTTAAACATAAAAATTGTATAATGTGCTCATAATATGGGCACAATTAATTGCTTATTAGCTGTTTATTAGTACTTATTTGAAAGTTTTACACTTAATATGTATAAGTGGTCTGGTCTGCTTTAAATAAAGTAAGGAAAGTTGTTGTTTTAAACAGCCGTAATATATCATGAAGTGGTTTAAGACATTTCCCTTGAGCTAAATTAAACTGTGAATACTATATTACTCATAAAAATGCAAAATGAAAATGTTTTGCCCGTACATTATAATGCATCAGTAACAGTTGTTGATCTGTTGTTATGATTATTTATCAGATGATACAACATATTATACGGTTGTTTATAAGGAATTATGCATGTCATTATAATGAATTAAGAACACCCATGTAAAAATGTTCTTTACTCTGAAGTGCAAATTAAGAAGGTGGTTTTTGTGAAGTTGTTCAACAATATTTTTTTAGCACCTGAAATTGTGCATAACTGAACAAAACAGAACTGATATGCTTGAATTCTGTCATCCAGAATTGGCTTATATTTAGCTTTTGTACTACAGACATAGACCGATTGCCTTAAAAAAAGTACAAACTTTTCCATGAACTGGGATCAAACAGTTGATCCCTTCATATTTTTATCTGAAAAAATGTCTTGCAGTCTAAAAAAGTTGAATATGCTTTTCAGATGTACTTATGTACCCCCTAGAATTATAAATATACGGTTGAAGTCAGAATTATTAGCCCCCCTTTGGTTTATTTTTTAAATATTTCCCAAATGATGTTTAACAGAGCAAAGATATTTTCACAATATGTCTGATAATATTTCTTCTTCTGGAGAATGTCTTATTTGTATTATTTTGGCTAAAATAAAAGCAGCTTTAAATTTTTTTATAACCATTTTAGGGTCAAAATTATAAGCCCCTTTTAGCCATATATTTTTTCGATAGTCTACAGAATAAACTATTGTTATACAATAACTTGCCTAATTACCCTAACCTGCCTAGTTAACCTAATTAACCTAGTTTAGCCTTTATATGTCACTTTAAGCTATAAAGAAGTGTCTTGAAAAATATCTAGTCAAATATTATTTACTGTCATCATGGTAAAGATAAAATAAATCAGAAATTAGTTATTAAAACTATTATGTTAAGAAATGTGTTGAAAAAAAAATCTTCTCTCCGTTAAACAGAAATATGGGACAAAAATAAACTGGTGGGGCTAATAATTCAGACAAGCTAATAATTCTGACTTCAACTGTATCTGTTTTTTGTTGTAACGTATGTCAGCCATTTCCCAGATGTAAGACTGTCACACTCACTCTAAATTTAAACAGAGGTTATCATTGTTTTTTTTTAGATGAATAAATAATTGTATAATATTATAATTCTATAACTGTAGTTAAAAGTCATGTAGTGTTTAGTCATTTATTTTGCTCTCAAAATAGTCTGAATGATTCATTAGTGAACCAGACTGAATTAGTCCTTTACCATCTTAAATTGGTCTGAAAGATTCATAATTAAATCAGTCAGTCAGACTCACAAAACATTCATTAGTGAATCAGTCTGCATTTTAAAAGAATTTATCCAATAATCTTAAACTAGTTCACAAAAGATTCACTGAATCAGTCTGATTTTACAAGTCTTTTTCCACTAATCACAAACAGGTTCACAAAACTGTATGATTGATTCATTGGTGAATCAACATGAATCAGTTAGATTTTAAAAAGTTCTTATCCTATAATCCCAAACAGGTTTACAAAACTAGTTATTAAATTCACAAATAACAAACACCCACGTCTGAATGATTCATGCATCTGAATCTTTTCCCAATTAATTGCACAGAAACTTTAAGAGTCGAAGAAATTCACTGGTCAAAGAGTATAGAAACTCTGTATGTTATCCATGCAAAGCCCCCCCCCAAAAAAAAAAAAAAACCCAAAACAAAACATGTTTTAACCTGTTTTCACTGATCAGGTGACACTCCACTAACAGAGACACACTTGGAAAGATAGTTGCCATTTTCAGCATTAGGTTTACACATACCTTTTTTATATAGCTGCTATTTCCATTGTTAAGGATGAAACAATGACGCCAATCTTGTTTTTTTATAGTAGAGACCAGGTGCTAGTGTGACAGTACGTTCTGTGGACACAAGTTAACCAATTAGTCCCAGTAAGCAGCCACGAAGTTCACTCAAAAAAAAAAAATTACTCACTTTTTACTGGTTTTAAATCATTATGGCTGAGTTTCTTATGTTGAACACAGAAGAAGATACTTTGAAGAAAGCTGGAAACCTGTAACCACTGACTTTCAAAGTATTTGTTTTTATTACTATGGAAGTCAATGGTTACAGGTTTTCAACATTCCTTAAAATATCTTATTTTGTGTTCAAAAGAAGAAATAAATGCATAAGGATTTGGAAACTGTGGAAATAGAGAGTAAATTTTCATTTTTTTGGGAGATCTATCCCTTCAAAACCAAGACCATTTTTTTGCTTTTTCTTTTTTTTTTAAGAAACGAACTGTTATGTTGGCATGCCATACAAACATAAAGCCGACAGCTGTGAGCGCCGTTTGCCAAACTCAAGCTCATACAGCTCAAGGTGCCTTTCAGGGAACCTGGATCAACAACAAATATGATCCAACTTTTGAGCTGTACAGTGAAGGAAGTAAACAATGTAGAAAATGTACATGTATTATTATAGGTTTATTATAATTTTTTCTTCCCAAAGCACTGGAAAAAAATATATATTTTAATTTTATTGACTTTTTAAAGTTTATATTTCAAATGTGTTATGCCACTAAGCCACTTAAGTGTATTTTACCTGTCCTCTTTTTATTTTATTTTATTTAGTTCTACAGAATATTGCTGCCGAGCCATTGAAATGTACTATAAAACTATTTCTGCCATTCTATTATACAAATGGCAAGTGCAGAGCCATATTATATATATATATATATATATATATATATATATATATATATATATAT
>CAIGQZ010032461.1:5405135-5424657 GCA_903798205.1 Danio tinwini | reverse complement strand
TATATATATATATATATATATATATATATATATATATATATATATATCTTTTTCCTTTTCTTTTTGTACAAAATCATTAAAATTTTAGGTTTTTTAAAAGATTAAAAGAAACCTGTAAAGTTGTTGTTTTTATATTGATTCTATTCATTTTTAAGAAAGAAGAAACTTGTGAAAAAAGTGATGCTCTTTAATAGTGATTCATTGTTTTCATGCAATAATAATTAAACTTTTTTTTTTTTTTGAAAGTGAATTTTACATATTGTACAGTTAAACTAAGGTGGCTTGTAAACTGCCTGTTGTTGAATATGAGCTTTAATAGAGTATGATACACCTCCAGTGTCTTATTGCCTAACCACCTCTCCCTGATTCACTGCTTTATTGTTTTAAAGGTACGGTTTAATAGTATGCTGAAACGGCATCATCCAAACCTCACGAATTAGCACCGAAAACACAGTAGAGACACCATTGGGAATAGTGTATTTAATGCATTATTATTTTTATCTAAATGCACAGCCAAGTTAAAACCAGCCAAACTGGTTAACTCTATGCAAATCTTTGACTTGGTTAGCTAGAAAATAGGTGTAGTAAAAAATAAGTAAGCAAGGGCATTTTGGATAGCATAGAAAAGCAGGAATGGGGCTTTTCTTTCTGCTTGTGTGTTTTTTTTTTTGTTTTTTTTTAGCCATGCACCAGGAATGAGAAGGTTTGTCATTTTAATATGGGGATAAATCACCTGAAGTAAAGAGTATGCTTTGGTAAAACATCTTGATGATTTGAAATAATAAATAAAAAGAGCATAATAATAGTAAAACGCTTTTATACAGCGTGCTGAAAGAGGACAATACAAGCCGAATGTGTGTCAAGTTTTTTTTACCAAAACCCTCTGAAGGCCTTGAGAATGTTTTAGTACTGTGGATCTGTGCCATGTTTTGCTGAAAAGTAAATGACACCTCGCAATAAATGTATTTAAGATGATGGCATTTTGACTGTTTTGTGTGATAATATATTATTGTAGATTTTTAGGGGAGGGGGGGGGGGGGGTGTATGGGTGTTTCTCTATAGTGCCATAAGAGGGAGCCCTACACCAGTAGAATGAATTAAAATGACCTTAAACTACATTTTCTGCCTTAGAGAGATGTTATAAAATTAGTCTTCAGATGCAGCATAATGCACACTACTGAATATATACATAATACAGTTTCAAATTCAGTGTGCTTCTGATAAAAGCTACACTGTAAAACCCAACAGTCAACTTTAGCAAATGAAATGAGTGTAGTTAACTCAAAATTCACTGAAAGTTAATTCTACTCATTTGAAAAGAGATTTGAACTCAGTGTTGAAGGTAACAAGTTAATTTAATACCTCATTACTTCATCTAAAATGGAGTAAGTTCACAGTACTCATATAGATTAGTTTTTTTTACTCAAATGGTTTGTTGCAGTCGGTTTCCTCAAACGGTTTGAGTTGCCTTATAAATGAAAGTTTGAGTTGCTGGTTTTACTGTGCTCATATTGGTTCGTTTACTCAAATGGATTAGGTTAACAGTGCTCATTAGGATTAGTTTTTGAACTTAAATGTTTTTTTGCAATCGGTTTCCTCAAACGGTTTGAGTTACCTTAACTTTTTACAGTGTATTATGACAATTAAAATGCATCATGATGAACAGTTAAACAGTAATATTGTCTTGTCAGACAATCTCATTTCATTGTACTAAATATTAATTTTAAACTTACAGTAAATTAAATGTAGTAATTTCTTATTCATTTTAGAATTACTTTTATTTTTTAAACATTATATTTTCATTTAAATGTCAGTTTACTTGTGTAATTTATTTATTTATAATTTTTAGAATGAAACCACTATCCTGAAAGACTCTACGTTTTATTTATTTGTCAGCAAGACAAATATGAATGCTTAAAATTATGAATACTTACACACTTTACTTTCGGCTTATTCCTTGCTTTCTCAGGGGTCGCCACAGCAGAATGAAGAAATACTTGAATATTTAATTAATAATAAAACAAATTATATATATATATATATATATATGGTAAAACCATAGCAGAACGATGTTGCCACATGATCTAATTAAATAGTTTTATTCATACAGTACATTGTAAAACTATTTATGACAACTTGTGTTTTATGTTAATTATTGTTTATTAAACTAAATCATTCATATTTCTGACTTAATGTTTTTTTTATTATGCAAGATTTTTTAAGTTAAGTTTAATGTCATTTAAGTTAAAATGACAGATTTATATTTATACAACAGTTCTGTCTCATTCTTGAATCTGATTGGTTGATAGCTGTGAGATATGCTGCCAGTAACAGCACTCGTCCCTCTTAAACCTTCAGCCTTCTGTATTACTCTGCCCACATACAGCAATAAGCAGAGGACACTCTACAGTTTGACAAATATTGCTGCTTTTGGACAACATAATGTGCTTTTGGGGCTTTTTTAGTTGAGAATGTAGTTGTTTAGATTGCAACTATGCAGTTTATTTATAAGGATAGTGGCTATTTTAAAATATTTTTATTTTCTGAGAGACATCGTGTCGGTGGCTATGAAGGCTGATTTATACTTCTGCGTCAAGCGCACGCGTATGCTACGGACCCTCGCCGTGGCCATCTGCGACTTTGACGCGCACCTCTCAAAAAATGTAATGCATATGCATAGCGCAAACTCTGTGATTGGTCGGCTTGGTCGCGCTGACAGGTGTGGGGGGAGGTGAGAGCCGTGCGCCCGATGCAGCGAGTGTTTACAAGTGTGGAGTCCCGTGAAGGAGATTCAAATGGAGACTGTTTTTTTGTGTCTACCTTATGATCAAAGTTGTTGCACATCCGCTGGTTCCCGCCCCAAAATGAGCGAATTTGAGCCACTTGTACATTAAGAAAGTGTTAATGTAATTACAGAAAAAAACAAAACACCAGCAAAGAAACTTGACACAGAGAAACATAAACACCTACTGCCAGCTAGCGTTTCGGAAGTGTATTGCAGTAAAACAGAAACAGCGCGCAGAAGTGTAAATGCACGGCTACGCGCGAGGCTTGCTCCGTGGGTCACGCCGATCACTTGATGCAAAAGTATAAACCAGGCTTTAGCATATCCTTGAGCAAAGACAGTTGACAATGTTCATCCACAAGATGCGCGACAGAGACTGCACAATAAGCCTTAAGAGAAAAACAGTGTGATTTCAAACTACAGCTGATTAAATCATTATTAAACAGGTGAATGCCTTTTTAAGTCGATTTCTCTCTTTTGTATGTTGTAGTGCTGTTTTTTTACCAAAGTAATATTGTGATGTCCCTGCTGCAACAGAGAGTACTGGGAAATCTCTGTAGATTGATGGCATTTCATGCTGTTCAGCCTTATAATCTTAAAATTTCAGCAAAATCACCTGTTTTGTCATCACTTTAGATAATATTACACTAGAGAATCATTCTAATACTGGCTCTAAAATGACGTTGGTGAATGATCAATGGTTTCTGCTGTTCTGACATCAACTGCAGATGTGAATGAATGGCGGACAAAAATTTATTCCTCTTTCAAAAGGATTTTGAGACTGTTATTTCCTTTTTTATTCACATTTTATACTCACGATTATGCCGTCGAACTGTTGTATAAATGCAATATCACACTCGTAGCAGTGCGATGTGGCTGTATATCATCATTTGTGGGACACACGCCTAACACACGCTTTTCCACCAGTGCCGATATACAGCACATTGCACTGCTAGTCATGTGATATATATATATATATATATATATATTCCCAAATTATGTTTAACAGAGTTGGGAAATTTTACAGTATGTCCGATAATATTTTTTCTTCTGTAGTAAGTCTTATTTGTTTTATTTTGGCGAGAATAAAAGCAGTTTTTATTTTTTTAAAAAAACATTTTAAGGTCAAAGTTATTAGCTCCTTTAAGCTATATTTTTTTCGATAGTCTCCAGAATAAACCATTATTATACAATAACTTGCCTAAGTATCCTAACCTTCCTAGTTAACTTAATTAACCTAGTTAAGCCTTTAAATGTCACTTTAAACTGTATAGAAGTGTCTTGAAAAATATCTAGTAACATATTATTTACTGTCATCACAGCAAAGATAAAATAAATCAGTTATTTAAAATAAGTTACTAAAACTATTATGCTTAGAAATGAGTTGAAAAAGAAATTCTTTGTTAAACAGAAATTGAGGAAAAAATAAACAAGGAGGCTAAAAATTCAGGGGGGCTAATAGTTCTGACTTCAACAGTATATCTGTATATATATATATATATATATATATATATATATATATATATGTATAGATGTAAGACTACAGGTGAACAGGGTAAAAAAAAATTACCATATTTCCATAAGGCTTAATTATTTAAGGACAGGGTATTTCTAATTTGCATATATTTCTAGCACAACAGAAAAGAATAGAAAGAGCCGGAAACTACTGTACTGTAAGACAATTACCTTTAAAAACATGTCTTGCAATTGAAATTTACATACACAAGTTGACAAAGTGTGACAAAAGAAACCATCAAATGTGCATTTTGGAAACACTTGTAAAGCCAAAAATTTTAAAATTGACATAAAGCATTTAAAAAGATTAATTGTGGACATGGAGTCATTACTTAATTCAAGCATCAATCTTGAGTAATCTGCCATAACCACTTAATTTTCCCATACACTCATGATTCAAGAGATTATCGTCAGTGGGAAGTATGACTAAAGCAGTCAAAAAATAAAAATAAAATCCCTGTGTCCTCAAGGGGGCAGCAGAGATCCGTCAAACTCCCTCAGCGCAACCTCATTTATTTCCTGTAACAATTACAGAAACGGCACTGCAATGCAATTAACCTATTTTTAAATACCATTTTATTAGGGCAGTTTATCCCAGATAAAGAGAGGCTTAAAATAGGACGAGGTGAGGAATAATTAGCTTGCAGTCATCTTGCCACCTCACGCATACGAAGCCGCGTTGCTTCATTAAAATGAGTGAACTGTAAACAGAGAGCGGAGAATTAATCTGCTCTTATTGCATGCCGTCAATTAAAATGACCTCTTGATATACCATCTAAAGAAAACAAACAGGAATTCAGCACATAGCCTATCAAAGATAAACACGACTCTTTTCGTATGTAGGGAAAGATCTAGGCTAATCACATCCAATTATCATATGTTAGGCCTTGATCTAAACCCGGGTTAGCATGCTAACTGAATACAAACATACCGGGTATTCAAGATGTAAATATAGAATATTTTATTCATTTCTGATGCTTTAGATTGTGTGTGTGTGTGTGTGTGTGTGTGTGTGTGTGTGTGTGTGTGTGTGTGTGTGTGTGTGTATTTTTCTAAATCAAAACAAGTATAATCCTAAAACAAGTATAATCCTAAACAATTACAAATTCTATATCAACAATAATAGTAATTAATCTAAATTAATTTACTTAAATTTTTGTTTTAAATTTTTAACAAGTAATTTATAATAATACTTTTATTGTATATAGGCTAGCACCTTTTTGCAAACTCAAATCACAAAAAAATTGGCTAAATAAATAAACGTAAAATTATAATTAAAAAAAGGAATTAATGGCCATAGATTCACAATCAGCGTACAGAAAATCCACGTGAAAACAGGGAGAACATGCAAACTCCATACAGAAATGCCAACTGACCCAGCTGAGGCTAGAACCAGCTACCTTCTTGCTGTGCAGCGACCAACTGTGCCACTGTGACACCACTCCCCAAGTTTAGTAGCTCGCAAATACAAATACACAAGTCTTTCAAGATAAATTGTTGCCCCTGGCCCAGTTGGAAGAGGTGTGTCAGAGTGCGGTTCCGTTGTTTCATATGGATTTATTAATCATTCTCACTTTTCAATGAACGCAAACTGTCATAGTTTATTAAAGATACAAAGCCCTCACGAGGACTTTTGTGATAATTTATGAGCGTCAAAAGTGGTGGACTTGTTCTGCTAAATATTTGACTCCGTGTCACTGCATTCCAAACGACTAAAAATAATACAAAATGATATAACAAAAGCAATGTCCACTGTGCTGAGCGAGAGCGCTTCTTTTCTTTTAAACTCAACAATCGCATCATCAATGACGTTAGCGTCCTCCAGTTCGGAAGGCAAAATGCAGTGTGAGTGCAGGTGTCAGGGGAGAGGAGAGGCGAGGGGTATGGAGCCAGTTATATGCCAAAACAATATGAATTTGAATTGTGTTAATTTGAATTATTGAAAGATATATACCATTGACAAACAGCCTTACACTTAAAGCTAAAATAAATATGAGTTTAATTTTACATTAAGCTATGTAGATAAAAACATTTATTTTTACATAATTCCAGTACCTATACCTAATGTTTGACAGGGTGCGCGCGACATGTCTGAAGAAGAGCGAGGAGGGATGCGGTGGGGAGGGGTGATGAGAAGGGTGAGCGTTGTATTTGAGGACCGCGAGGGAGATGCGCGATTTCCGGGGGATTATCACTCGTTTGCAGGCATCCGGGAGTGTGCATTAGTGGGAGACTCCCGGAACTTCCGGGAGACTTGGAATGTCTGGATTGACCTCCCGCCCTACTCATAATTCTCTCTTCATATAGTCGTATGCCTATTACATATCCATAAAACACTGTGAAATAGTGCTCGGATCATATCGCATTCTCACTACAATCTATCCGCTCCAGAGTTCCTTTCAATCGAGCTGAGACCACCTCATTCAGGCGGTCTCAGAGCGATTGCTTTGGCGATGATCCGATCGCGATTGCCCTGTTCACATATGCCAAACGAAACCAGGCTAACTGGGCAAACGCGCCAGGTTTCAGAACAAATGTCTAGGTGTGAAAGCACCCTTTGTTTGACTTTTCGGTGATCGTCTACTCTTCCCTGTTGATCACCCCTGACCTACTTTCTGCTGAAGCTGAATTTCACAATGTTTTGAATTTTAAAACATTGAATTTGATGTTCTGAATTTCTTGATCTTGAAAACTTGAAACTGTATTCTTACAAACTGGATATCTGCAGTCTAGGAATTCAGAACACACAAAATCTGAAGTTTGACGTCTATAAAAAATTCTGCCTTAAAAAAAAATCAGTTGTCTTAAATGTCAGATGTTTTCTCCGGGTGCTCCAGTTTCCCCCACAGTCCAAAGACATGCAGTACAGGTAAATTGGGTAGGCTAAATTGTTTGTAGTGTACAAGTGTGTATGGATGTTTCCCAGAGATGGGTTGCAGCTGGGTAAAACATGTGCTGGATAAGTTGGCGGTTCATTCCGCTGTGGCGACCCCGGATTAATAAAGGGACTAAGCGCAAAAGAAAATGCTAGCTTCACATCATATCTGTGGGGGACGTTTTTTAGATCTCTAACAGTGAAAGTGTTTTCTATTTGTCATCTGTCAGAGGAAAAGGTATAAGACATTGAATCTTTAAAACCATGGTATTTGCTCGTGCCGTGCACATAGACTAACAGGCACACTCACACACACACACACACACACACACACACACACTCAAGCCGCCATCTGTGTCAAATTGGACATTGGCATGAAGAAGGTGGGGCACAAACGTGGGCTGTTGGTGGTCTCGGTTTTCCCGCCCCATTATTATTCACCTTCCCTCAGATTCTGAGTGCTGAAGATGCATATCTGAGTTAAACAGCCCTTCCCGGTTTTAAATCAGACAAATCGGCTTATTCAGATTCAGACGTCCATGTGTCTTTAAGCTTCCTCAGGCCCCAGCGCCATTCTCTGCCTGTTCTTTATGATGCTAATGGACTTCCATATCTAATAAATCCCTGTAGATTTGAAGTGCGGAGATGTTATGGCTCGCTTGTAGGAATCCGACCCCCCTCAACACACATGCACCTTTATTCCTTCATTCATCCCTCCACTCAGTTTCATCCCCTTGCTCCTCATCGTCAAAACACAAGCAAAAATGCCTGACTAGCACATAGTTCCTAGTGGTTTCCTGGCGAGAAAATAAAAAAAAAGCTTGTAAGTGTGAGGAAGAGAAAAATCAAACTGAAAACATAAATTACGGTGAAGGAGGGCTTGTGTTACGCCACAAGGTTTTAGCAGCACTGAAGCATGTCTGCCCTGAAGGTGGCCTGTAAATTTCCTGCCTGCTCTGGTGCTTTGGCAGAAAAGCCTCTTTGGGGCTCTGGAAGAGCTTTCGGGTGGCATGCGGAAGTGGGCTGGAGGAGGATAATGTGTAGGTAAACACACAAAAAAAAGGAAAATAATCAAAGCGGTTGCTTTATTGCTCTAACAAACAAGGGAGTCCATTCATGGCAGGGAATGTGCTGAGCTGTATTATGTGTCAGATTAGTTTCTTCAACTTTTTGTTTGAGCAGTTTTCATTTCGTCTTCCCTAGAGAAAAAGAACCATGGTTTTAGTTTTGTAAAAGTGCAGTTACCATGTTTTTGCCTCATTGTTTGCCGTCTGTACAACCAGTTTTATAACAAACACACTGGATAAACTATGGTTACTGTAGTTAATTTGTAGTTGCCGTGGTTAAAACAACACTTTTTATTCATTCATTCATTTTCTTTTCAGCTTAATCCCTTTAATAATCAGGGGTCAACACAGCCGCAGCCCATCACTGAAAAACATCCACACACATTCATTAGGACAATTAAGCTTACCCAATTCACCTATAGCGCATGCCTTTGGACTTGTAGGAGCACCCGGAGGAAACCCACGCGAACATGGGAAGAACATGCAAACTCCACACAGAAATGCCAACTGGCCCAGCCGGGGCTCGAACCAGTGACCTTCTTGCTGTGAGGTGATCGTGCTACCCACTGCGCCACCGTGGCGCCCTACCACTTTTTATTTGTAGTAAATTCATGGTTCATTTTTATAAGGGTCATGTAGGTTAACACAAAATGTACTGTAAATGTGTTGATATTAGGTCTATGCATTCTATTATGGGAAATTTTCCCTGCTGAAAAAAAACCTGACACCAGCCTAAGCTTAGTTTTTATGCCAAGTATGCCATAAAATATTTCATTTAACATGTTTTCTTGTAATGTTTACAATAAAACCAAAATCAAGTGTAGTAGTGCAACAGGATTATGTTCGTTAGATTTTTTGTAAACCAAAAATCCTGTGTGTGTAAACCATTATTTATATAAAGTCATTCTTTAAATGACTTTAACAGTCATTATTTAAAACAGTAAAAACATGGTCAACCGTTTGGTGGAGCAGCAGTCAAAGGGATATTCTGTAGCCATATATTTATTTGTTCCTTAAAACTGTATTTAATGTATTTCATTATTCCATGTCCACATATTTATTTAATTTGTATTTAAAACATTTCATAATCCATCGACTGATTCATTGATTCATTTATGAGTTATAGTTTTTATGCATGTTTTTGTCATTCAAAGTATTTCAAAGTTCAATTACCATCTAATTATGTGTTTAAATTGTATGTAATACATTTCAGTTTCATCTATAGGTTTTTTCTTGTCACGTCCTGATGCTTCAAGGGCTTCTCTTGAACTCTGTCCATCCTCAGTAGAGCGGTGTGTATCGCCAGAGTTTAAACCCAGAGAGCAGAGGGCAAGAATCTGCTGATTGAGGTAATTTAGCCTCATAATGATGCATGGGCACTGGAGACCACACCATCTTTTTAATAGGCATGTGTCAAGATTAGTAAGGAGGAGGAGGGGGGTGCTGGAGGCCGTAAAAGCTGACAGACTGGGATCAATTTATTACGTTTTGTTCACAAGACAGTAAAAAAACTTTTATGAACACAAAGTGACATTGCGAAGTTCGTAAAAGGTTTATGCATACTGCCTTGTTTTAGAACTTGTGATATTGCTTATTGATCCAACACTTATCCATTACCGCACCATTCATCAGGGCCCCTTTTTATGATCTTGTCTTGAGAAATTGACAGCTCATTTTCTCCGCCTTGACACAAAGAGCCGAGCGTCCGGATTCGGAGCAAAAATTGAAGGTTATGTATTCTTTATGGCGTAATGATCAATCGTAACCTCTGTCTGTCTGCCGAGGCCTATTTTAATGAGGGAGACGAGAGCAAACTCTGTGTCCTGAGAGAAGAGCCTCAAAAAGAGAATAATAAAGTTGGACAATCGACACATGGAGGATTGTGTCAGGGAAGTAAATGGGCCCTCTTTTTTCCTCTCAGAAAGGTCAATTATGTTCGGTGACAGCTTCCTCTCAGGTAGTTACCCTGTCATCTTCCTCTCTTCCCTCACTACATATTTAATACTTTTTTTGCTCTGACTTATTTCAATCCACCATCAGACGGAGGCCCAAATTGGCAGGGGTGAGAAAAGAAGGTGAATAATTCCCTTCTGCATTAACATGGTTGGGAGACGGATTGCCCTTTCGCGTCTGGAGAACGTAAGTGGAGGCCAAAGGAGCAGAGGTGAGAGAAGGTAGGAAAATGACATTGTTCAGCCTTGAGAATGCCGGTGCTCTTTAATCCGGCACAGATCGCGATTCTCCCTCGCGATGCCAACCACGACCCGCTGATGTCTCGCGCGGTTCCTTCTTCTTTTTCGTATAGGCTTAATTAAGTAAGCCGGGCTTGGAAATCAGGAAATAAGAGGTCAATTTACAACTTACAGAATGGAGAGATCAAATCAACTCGCCGGCAATTAACAAGGGAACGAGTGAGAATAAAAGATGGGATTCTCTTTTAGCGTGAGTGCCGTAAAGGATTAGTCAGAAGGTCATCTGAAAGCGCAGAGTGACCTTGAAGATTAGACCCCCATGTAGACTCTATTCTGTCCCAGTGTAACCAATCTAGGTTGGCCCAAAAATGGATCTGAGGGTCTATATTGAAGCTCTTCTGTGTGTGAGATCCTGTGCTGATCAACCTCTGTGTCATCGTGTCGTTTATTGGACGAGTACTGCTGAAGGTTTTAAAGTGCATACATAATGTCTGGGCTTTTTTTCTTCTTCAAATCAAGTTTTTGAAAATCAGCGAACACTTCAGGGTAAACTCCTGATCTAAGCCCATCTGCACAAGCATCATGTGACTAAATCTGGAGGTATTGGGACAAATATTAATCTTTGTACTGCATGCTTGTGCATTGCTACAGATTTGTGGCTGTCATTGTGGTGAAAATGAAAAGAGAATCAAATTTTTTGACATGAAACTCATTCATTCAATCATTTTCGGCTTAGTCCCTTTATTAATCTGGGGTCACCACAGCGGAATGAAACGCCAACTTATCCAGCACATGTTTTACACAGCGGATGGCCTTCCAGCTGCAACCCATCTCTGGGAAACATCCACACACACTCATTCTCACTTATACACTACAGACAATTTAGCCTACCCAATTCACCTACCCAATTTAGCCTACCCAATTCACTTTTGGACTGTGGGAAAACCGGAGCACCCGGACGAAACCCACGCGAACGCAAGGAGAACATGCAAACTCCATACAGAAACGCTAACTGACCCAGCCGAGGCTTGAACCAGCAACCTTCTTGCTGTGAGGCGACAGCACTACCTACTATTTTTATTTAAAAATGTAGATTAGTTTAAGAATTCTAAAATATTTCTTTAAATAAAATTAAACAATAATAAATGAAAAAACAACAATAAACTGGTTGTTTACCTATTTACAATTATAACAATGTTTGCAGTCTAATGTGCGTGATTGTGTTTGTTTGTCTGTGGGTATGTTTGCATGTTTAAATGTTACATGATGGATGTTTGTATATATTCTCAGACGAGCCTCCAGCTGTATTTTCCTGGGCCTCTCTCTCTCTCTCTGGATGAATGAATCTCCAAACTAAATAAACCAGAGCGGAGCCTGATTAAGACCCATATTCCTCCCTGAGGGCCTTCCAAACAAATCTCTTCACCTGAACAACAATATGCAGATGAGAGACTACACACCATCTAACTACCAGAAGACAGCAGAAACAGCATTCAGAGATCCAACAGGGGGAAGCAGAACTCCGTAATTCACTGTTTCTTTGAGGTCAGTAAATGATGGCTGAGGGCAAAATGGTGCAACTGTACATATTACACATACTTGTTTTATAGATGTTTGTTTTTATATTCAGTTTGATGGATATACTGTATACATCTGACATGCACTTTTAAATATTTTTTGGCAGCACTTTCTAAATTCTTGCCTATATATTTTAATCACATTGCATATTTTAAAGGTGTTTTTACCTTACACTGTGCCATGAATTTACTCTTCAGCAACAACGTTTTAACTGTATATAATCAGAAGGTTTATATGTAGTATGTCTGATTATATACAACATTATATTCCACTTTTTTTTGTCTGGCTGTTCTCAATATTTCATATATTGCAGAGTTATTTTCTGAATTTACAAAAATCCATATTTGACTCTATCCCTATTTTAAAAAAATGCCACAAGAACTTGATCCAATGTTCAGATTTTTTTATTTTTATTTAAGGTTATTTTTAAAATGTATTATTATTTAAAGGATATTTAAAAAAATACTGCCTTTTTGCACATTTAACTTTAGGATTTTAGAAATCATGAAATATATAAAAATAAATAAATAAATAAATAAATAAATAAATAATTGCAATTGTTAATGAATGGAGAAAACTGGTGAATTATGTTTTTACCCTACAAGTATTCACATGTTTTATCTAATCACCAGACGTAAGTAATGCATTTTTTTCTGAAGTAGGTTGTCAAGTTATAGACTATAAAACTGAACATAGGTGCTTGACCCTAATTGGATAGACAGAGGAAAAGAAAGGGTGATAAAGTGTTCATACTGTATTTATTCAATTGTTACTTGACCTCAAGCACTGCTTAAAGTTGAAGAATGTAAGAAAATAATTGTGCAATAGTGCCTCTGCCAACTATAACAGAAGCACACAAAATATCTTTCCCAATATCGTCGTTGCTAAAGCTTTCTCCAATAAATACTGTTTACACTTAATATACCATATTGAAGTGGAAAAGAGAAACAGATGTCCAAGCTGAACCAAGAATGTTATATCGCAAGGAAGATGTGTACAAATGAAAATGTATAATCGCTGTCAGTTTTACACTTTAAATTGTGATAAATTTGTGAAAATAAAAATACTCAATTAATCATGTCCCAACCTGTATGCTTATGGTTTTGTTTATCCCGTTTCAATTTCCTTTTCAAATATTTTTTTAAACTTTAACATTTTAAGATTTTTCTATATTTTTCAAGATACTAGTATTCAGTGGTTTGTTCTGTGTAGACAATAGAAAAAAATGCTTAAGAGACCTAAAAATATTGAGCTTAAAATGATAAAAAAAACAATTTAAACTGTTTTTATTCTAGCTGAAATAAAACAAATAAGACTTTCTCCAGAAGAAAAAATATTATAGGAAATACTGTGAAACATTCCTTGCTCTGTTAAACAACATTTGGGAAATATTTAAAAAAGAAGAAAAACATTCACAAGAGGGCCTATCATATTGAATTGTTATTAGAACATATTGTTTGTTATTTCTAACACTTTATTTTAACAAACACATATTTAAATATACATAGGCCTACTTTTTATAGTCGATATTTTTAATCAATGAATTATCTTTTTATGAGCAGTTACTGAACTATTTAATAAATAAATTTGTTCAAACAAGGTTTTAATCAGAACTGCATCTTTATGAACGAGTCATTAATTCATTCACAATAATGATTCATTTAGACTCACATAATCAGGCTATTCAGAAGCAAAACCGTACTGCTATATACTTTGGTCTCATCGTTTCTGCCATACAGACTCCAAATATTTCAGAAAAAGTAGTATTCTTTGTTGTTTATCGCATTCAGTACGGCTAAATCTGAGCGAGTCAGTGACCAGTGAAAGACTCATTTAGGAATACAATTCCAGTGACGTGTTACTCGTGGACGCGCACGTGCGGAGCAGTTGGCGCTTTTGTTTTTTAGATCTGTTTGGAAGTATTTTATTTTATTACGCGGAGAGAGAACAGACGCAATTATTCAACATATTGTGTCTAAAACGTAAGTTAGCCAATATTAACGTCTTCTTTGATGAGTTGCTTTGGTGTTTTAAGCTTGCAATTTGTTCTCTGAATGATGTCACTACAAATCACATGGTGTGTTTTCAAAAACCTATGTGGTAACCTTTTCTGGAATAGGATTTTCTTTAGCCATTTAGTCACTTTCCAGCAACTTTTTAGAATTTTCTTTTTTGATGCGTTGTTGGCATTTCTCTTTAATGTAACGAAATGTAATGTAATGTAAGGTTAATAGCACGCTACCTTCTTTTGAATGAACACTTTAGAGGTCAATACACCATTCAACCTTTGTGCTAAAACGGGAATCTGAAGTTGGCCTTACAGTGATAAACCTCACTTATTTGAGTAGCAATCCTCAAATAAAATTAAGCATAATACAGTCTCCTACATAATCCCTTTCTTATTTCTGTCGATTTAAGGTCTTGGACAATGCTGCCACTGCTGGGATCCCACTTAAACCCCCTTTTTCTTTGCTCAGGAGCTCAGAAACCAAACCTCCAGAACTTCAGTCAGAGTCGGTGTGTACTAAAAGTGTTGGGCCGGATCCAGTCTTCCTCTGAGATATGTGGCGACTTAAAGTTGGATTCCATTTTCACTTTCCAGGTAATAAGAAAAGTTTCTTCTTTCGTCTGTGCCGCTCGCAGGAGATAAAGCCCTGGAATGACTTTGTGGCGAAGAGATCTTAACACCACATACGGCACCAAGAAGCTCTTCACAACTATTATTACAGCTCTCGAAAAAAGAAAGGGAGAAGATATGGAGAGAGAGAGAGAGCGAGGAAGGGAAACAAGTTAGTTCATAAATGCAATGGAACCTGGTTACAATTAGAGGGCGATTTCCAAAAAGGTCAATGAATTCAGATAATATCCTTAGAGGGAGGAAATTTAATACCCTTTTTTGCTGAATTAATTAATTGTAATATTAGGCTCACTCATGGGGGCTCTTTCTTGAGTGATTAAGCGAGCACATATCTTTAAAAGAGTCCTCAACCCTCATGGGTGTTGTGCCTTTGAACCCAGGGTGTAGGATATATTTATATATAATGCATGACTCTAAAATAATATACATGAATATGATCTTACCTCCATCGGCGAGATGTTGAAATTATTCAGATGAATTTATTTTGCTCTATTAATCTTTAGCTTTATTTGGACACTTTTTGGGTTGTTGATTCATTTTTGCTTTTCACATTGATTTGTTTCCATATCAGAATGCTAAATGACACGACCCAAAACTTTGTGATTTAGTTGATTTAGTTGATTTAATTTTAATAATAATTTCTAAATAATATTTTTAGTAATAATAATAATACATTAATTAATTTTCTTTTTGGCTTAGTCCCTTTATAAATCAGGGGTCACCACAGCGGAATGAACCGCCAAATTATCCAAAATGTGTTTTACGCAGGGGATGCCCTTCCAGCCGCAACCCAACACTGGAAAACACCCATACACTCCTGCATTCACACACACACACACACGCTATGGCCAATTTTAGCTTATTCAATTTACCTATAGCGCATGTCTTTGGACTGTGGGGGTAACCAGAGCACCCAGAGGAAACCCACTCAAACACAGGGAGAACATGCAAACTCCATACAGAAATGCCAACTAACCCAGCCAGGGCTTAAACTAGCAATTTTCTTGCTGTGAGGTGATTGTGCTACACACTGCGCCACAGTGCCACCCCAATAATAATAATAATAATAACAATTTAAATAAAATTTTTTATAATAATTTACTAATAATATATATCGTTACCATTAAATACCGTTACAAATGAATCATGCAGTCATGTCACTGTTGTGATTACAACAACCTTAAATCTCAAACAGAATTTTGAGACATTTAAGACTAGATTTGATAAAGTGATTTTCCCCTGATGTCGTATTGGACATACAAGAATAACCCAAAAAAAATTTTCTCAAAGGTAAAGACTCTACTCAATTGTTGTACTGCATAATTCCTCTCACAGTAAAACACATTTTACTGGACTGGACTTTTTTATGAAATTAACTTTCTTAAGGACATTTTTTGTGACAAAATTGTAGAATTTTTATAATGTATTAGTGCTAAAAATCTTTACTTTAATTTACATATTAATTTGTTTGTTGATTTTTATTGTATATTTAGGTCCATTTGTGATAGCACCCTCCCAATGGATGTTGTATAGGACGAATTGGCCAAGCATCCAGCCCGAAATATATAACCATCTCATTGAAACTCCAAGTGATTTTACAAAATAATATTTTTTACGAAATAATGTTCCATGATTACCAGATTCAAAACTATGTAGTGCTAAAAACCGAGGTTCTGCCTAGCCAAAGACAAGGAAAGAAGACAGAACTGTACAAGGCCTGGATAATTATCAACAAGCAAAACAACTGCATTCTGACAGCGAACTGCACCGGTACGGCAGGGTATGTGAATGTACCTTTTTTACATTTCATTCTAAGCATTTATTGTTTTTGCTGAAATCATTGCTGCATCAAACATGAGTAATGTGTATGATTCAGCATAGCGTAAACTTACCTGATATAAAATGAGAACTGCAGAGACGAGCATTTTTAATTAGGTCCTCACTCCATTCAGCCCTTATGATGGCTGTTAGCCAAAAACATCTGCGGTTGGCATTAAAAGCAGTGTGGTGTACGGTAAAATTTAACTTTCGAATTTGGCATCTTACCGCACAACAAGACATGTTAGCTATTGCAAGAGGTCTTTTTTTGCCAGTATGCGTGGTTGAACCCTTGTGACATAGGTTGGTAATTCCCCTATACAGCTTAAAGTGGCATTTAAAGGCTTAACTAGGTTAACTAGGCAGGTCAGGGTAATTAGGCAAGTCATTGTATAACAGTGGTTTGTTCAGTAAACTATCAAAAATATACATATAGATTAAAGGGGCTAATAGTTTTGACCTTAAAATGGTTTTAAAAAAATTTAAAACTGCTTTTATTTTAGCAGAAATAAAACAAATAAGACTTACTCCAGAAGAAAAAATATGATCAGACATACTGTGAAAATTTCCTTGCTCTGTTAAACATCATTTGGGAAATATTTTAAAGAAAAAAGAAAAAAAAAATTAAAAGGGAGTTTAATATTTCTGATTTCAACTGTATTTATTTATATTATATTTATATGTTAAATTGTTCTTGCCATGAAAATAGCCTTGGTCGCTGATATGGCATTAAATAAAAAATACATTACATATCACTGTTGTAATAACAACTATAATGATAACAGTAATATGTATTGCCATTGCAAAATTACTAATAATGATTGTTTATTTAATAATAATAATTATAAATCAGTGTAAATAATCAGCTTATTTGACTACATTATCCACTAAATAATAACAAAAGTTACACAGGTACAAACTATTTAGTAATTTTAGTATTCATACCATTCCTTTTATTCTGTATCACTTTTTACACTTGACACGGACCCTGCTCTGAAATGGGTCTAGGTATATATTATTGTCTGTGATCATTGAACAAACTTTGCATTGTTTAGTGAAAGTGTCAAACTCAACTCAAACTCTTCTCCTCATTTAATAATCAAACTTAATATTCTAAACCAGCCAACCTATGTGTTTAGTCCTGCCTGGCACATTCAAAAAACTCAAATACAGCAGAGCATCTCCTTGATGTTACTTTCATGTTTCCATCATATTACGCAGCCCCCATTTTTTCACCTACTCTCTGCTTTCAGTGGTCTGTGTTGTCCCAGGCCCCCTTTCCTGTCAATTGCTTTGCCCTGGGGAGATTTACACAAAGACCTGCAACATGACAGCTTCCTTAACCTGCTGCCAACAGTCCCCAATCAGCCTCTCATAATGCGTCATGTCCAGCAGGAAAATAACCTCACTCATTCCCGCAAACGCGTCAGTCACTCCCGACCCACTGATATGTCAATCAAACAGCTGCTTTTGAAATGCTGCTGGGCCTTTTTTTACCATCCTATGGCTCTACAGAACTATTACAAAGTATCATCGTTCAGCTTGAATTCTGTTGGCATCTCATCATGGCGCTCTTTTTGAGAGCTTGATCTCTCTGTTGGTTGTCATGTGGGATTTTATTTTTGCTGGGTACAAATAGACTCTGAAGGCTGGAGGCATGCCATGCTCCTTTTCGCCCACATTTATGGATCTCAGGGGTACAGGTGGCTTATTTATCTGAAATTTTCCAAATATTAGTGCTGAAATGGGACATTGAATTGTATTTGGTTGAGAGATGGATGTCTCGATGACATTGCACTCAGCAAAGCTATAACCTTTTCTTGAACATTGGGGTGGGTGGGTTGTCTTGGTTGAGGGGTATTGTCTTTCTTTTTCTAAATTTTATGAAAATATGGTGAAAATATAACTCTTAGGATATAACTCTTAGGCCCATGTTTTTTGTCATAAAATCCTGGGTTGTTTTAAAGGGATAGTTCATCCAAAAATGATAATTGTGACAGATTACACTCCCTTTACTTGTTTCAAAGCTTTGTGAGTTTCTTTCTTCTGTTAAACACAAAAGATATTTTGAAAAATGTTGAAAACTGCTCTGTTGTAGGAAAAACAAATAATATGAAAGTCAGTGGCTACAGGCTTCCAGCTTTTTTCTAAACGTTTTCTTTTATGTTGAACTGAAGAAAGAAACTAAAAGTGGTTTGGAGCCACTTGAGGGTTTTTGTAAATTTTCATTGTTGGGTGAATTATCCTATTAACCCAACTATGGGTAAAATAATGAACAAACACAAACATTTGGATTAAAAGTTTTTAAATTAAATTTAAATTAAAAAATGTAACCATGTAGTGTGTTTGTCCATATTTGGCCCTACTGTGCATCATGGTAAAACAACTCAGCATTTTTAGAGTGTAGTTAGAAAAACAGAATTAGCTGCAATAAAGTTAACAATCATTTTAATCAATCTGGGATGCGTTTCCCAAAAACAGTGTAACTTATGGCTGAACTATCATTGCATTGTTTGGGAAAAGAACGATGTGGTGACGAGTTTCCCAAAACTTGTAGTTTCTCTGTCGCAGATCCATCATTTGAACCAAGTTAGTTATGACGTACAACGCCCATAATGATGCTTTAAACAGGGTAGAGTAACAACTTCTTTAGAGAAGAACCTCATAATTTTTTTATGCAAATTATATTGTTTTACACGCACACACACTTAAAAGAAAATTCAATGTTAGTTTTGGTAAAAACATGCAGTCGTTTTTCAATTAAAATGTATGTAAATGGCACATATAAGACCTATATATGTTTCCTTTACAAATATTATTAAGAACATTCCACATTCTATTCTAAAACATAAAATCACTTTAAAAAAAGCTAACACATATTCTAATCTCATATATAAATCATATAAATAAATAAATAATGAGGCTATTTACCTATCTACTTAAATAATAATAATAATTAAAATAAAATATGTATTATAATATATTAATATAATAATAAATATATTATTATTATTATTATTATTATTATTATTATTATTATTATTATTATTATTA
>CAIGQZ010032461.1:5383904-5404183 GCA_903798205.1 Danio tinwini | reverse complement strand
ATCCATCCATCCATCCATCCATCCATCCATCCATCCATCCATCCATCAATCAATCAATCAATCAATCAATCAATCAATCAATCAAAAACTGCACTGAAGAGGAGCTCTGAAATGTCAACAGCTGTGTTTTTAGAAGAGCACTGGTGTTATCCCCTGGCTAAAAGTTCTTTAGTGCAGTGTTTCTCAACCACGTTCCTGGAGGACCATTAACGCCACATGTTTTGGATGTCTATTTTGTCTCTCACGCACATAACAGGTCTTTCAGTGTCTGCTAATGAGCTGATGATCTGAATTCGGTGTGTTTGGTTAAGGAGACAAGAAATATGTGCAGAGCTGGTGGTCCTCCGGGAACGTGGTTGAGAAACACTGCTTTAGTGGACACGCAAAAAACTGCCTAAATCTTTTAAGTCTAAAACCTCAATTGAAATGGTTATGATGACTTTCTGTAGTCTTAACAATAAACAGCAGCATCAATATCAACTATCCTCTATGACAGTTACAGCTCTGACACACAGTGACTTTCTAAAACCTAGTCTGGGGTTAATATTTTGGTGTCGTAAACTTTTCTCTTTTGAATGAGCATTTGTTGAGCACATTCCCAACTTTACATTAGTTGTTTTTCCTCTTCACATATCCTCTCCTCCACTTTCCACATCTGACGCATCAGGTTTCTTCCACCGGTAATGATCAAAGTCATATTAAAACGATGCTGGTTTCACACAGAAGGAGGGTAGGGGCCAATGCGTGTGCCTCAAGCTTCGATTCCTGAATTAATTTCTAGATGAAAATGTTGGTTTAGTGCAATCAAGTGATGTTATAAACATCCCTCATACCTCAGGCGTTGTGCTACCATTCTCTGACCTTGCTAAACATTCAGGTGCAATTAATTATTTCAGCGAGATCTAGCGACTGCTTCAAAATGATTAGCCTCCCTGGGGGGTTGGACATTATTTTAAAAACACTTTCTCATCATGAATTTTAATCATCCCAAAATGTATCGATTAATTATTAATTAAGCAACTTTAAGTGATGCCAGGTGGGTATAATTTCAAAAAGAATTGGAAAAATCCTTTTGGGGGTGAAGACTTTAAAGTACAGGCGCTGTGAATTTATGAACCAAGTGTTGGCACTTTGGTTTCTTTCATGTTCAAAACACTTTTTCCCCTCCCCAAAGTGGTTCTTTGGTCTTGTTTGGACAGAAGAGACTAACTATGGATATTTTTTCACTTGTTTGCACGGAGCGCCAGTTCTTTGCTTTTTAGCCCCTGAGATATATTTAATATTGAGTGCACTCGCTGTAAATGACAAGAGTTGTACTATTTAACAGGTGCCACTGAGAGCCAATATGTGAATATGGGAACTTGTCTGAAAGTAATCTTGTCTGAAATGAGTACTTACATAAAATTAAATACACACACGCTAGCAGTTTTTTTGCCCCCAATTAATTGAAGGTGTCCTTATAATCTACATTTTAACCGTTAAAGCTTAAATAAAAGAAAGCTCTCTGTCGTTTTATAAAAGCCATCAAATGTCTTTTAGTTTATTGTTTTTTTTTAATTACTAATCATTTTAATTTATTCTCAACCCTCTACTGCAAGCATTATGATAGATCTATGAAAAATATTTTACTGTTTTTCTTTACTTTGAATGGCTTAACTTGGAAGTGTTATAAAAAAATTTGGAGAGATTTTTTTAAGGACTATATGATATGTTGCCATATGGCAACAGCGTCCAATAGTGGAACTAACTTTGAAA
Source organism: Danio tinwini (assembly GCA_903798205.1). NCBI lineage: Eukaryota > Metazoa > Chordata > Actinopteri > Cypriniformes > Danionidae > Danio > Danio tinwini. The sequence continues at coordinate 5,402,428 of CAIGQZ010032461.1, read as the reverse complement.
TTTCAAATTTTGTTATAGAGCATTATAATTTGGGATTTAATTGGTGTTGCATTATTACAAACTGTAACACAGAACTTATAAATGACATACTTTTTTTTCACAACTGACATTCCAACAGCTTTCATTTATTTCATTCTTTTTTGCTGAATATTTTTGAAAACAAACATAATTTTGTATTACCATGTATACAGCATACAGTAGGTATAACTATTTCCTCTAGTTATTTATTTGTTATAATATTTACTGGTCTAATATATCCAGATGCATCAGAATGTGTAGCTACTAGCTACCAATGTTTATATACTATACTATCACTGCTCTTATCAAATGTCCAATCTCCATCATTCTTATACTATAGTCACTAAAACCCATTTCATCCTCACTTTCATTTCCAAGAAGAGTCAGTTCTGCCATTAACATATGACTAATCAACATTATATTACTAGCAGTCATGTTGTTATTGTTACAACTTAAAATATCAAAGTTGACCTTGCTAGCTAGCTAACCTACTGCAATATATTGCACATTCCACTACTGCACCATTGGGCAACACATACATTTGTTTAATTTACAAAAAAACTAATTTGATACATTTTTGGGGTTTGTGAATCATAACTCACTGGAGGTGATGTGTCAGATTTTTTAGTGGATCTGACATGAGTGGATCCCTTATTTTCATTGATGTTTTCATTTGCATTCAGCAACTACTCACAATAAATGCCAGTCTGTCAGAAATCGCACCACAGAAAAACACTGCATGTCATGTGACTTATCCAGCAAAAAAATTAGAAACTGTGGCAGGGAAATTAACATACTGTAAACATTATCTTGCCGTATGGCAACACTATGCGGTAGAGGGTTATATGTACTAGGGTTGGACGATGTTGACCAATTTGGCATCGTACAATGTCTAATTTGAAACATCGCGATGGACGAGGGTATCGTTGTCATAGGCAGCAGTGAATTAATTATTTATAAATAAATAATTATTAGTAGCATACCATTTCAACTACCTGACCCGCATGGTCTTTGTTTTACTCATAACCAAATCATAAATAATCACTTTTTATTTGCAACACTGCAATAAATTCTATTTGTCCAGATGTATGTCTAAATACGACTGTTGACAAGTATTTATTAGATTGTAATTCACATTTCTATGTAATAATTCTATGTAATAAAGATTGTTCTAAAAAAAAATTTATTTGGTGCAAACACTAAACGATAAGTTATTGAAATGTTCCTAATTGCATTATAAATAATAAATAAATACTAATCCCAGGTAAGTCAAGGTACTTGTACTTCAAAAAATACCCCAAGTTCTGTTCAAATAGATGTATATTAACCTATGCGGCAGGTCCTGGGTGAAAACACAGCAAATTACAAATTACCTGCCTGATTATGGCTGACCCCAAATATCCTACAGGCATGAATATTCATTACGAAATATATCCCAGTCTGGAAAAATTATTAATTTCTTCCTTCTCTATCTCCCCTCACTCTCTCCCTCTCTCTTCTCGTCTGGCTGGACTGTGAATAAGAATGATTAATGAAATTCTCACACATACAAATTCATCATTCTCAGGGAGCCGGAATGGTAATAAGGATCCAATTAAAGACACAGTAGGAAAAGAGCAGTGGGGGCTTTAGATTCACACTGCACTCTGACTGCGGCGAGGGCAAGTGAGATAAAGAAGCAGAATCACTTAGTTTGGCACAATATGCTTCGAGGTGCTGTTGAAATGCTTCTTTTATGATACACAGCTGTTTATGCTTCAAGGTGAGACACTGCAGGATAATAGGGTAAAAAATATATACAAGTAAATGCTGTAGTTATCAACATAGTTCCCCTGTTGATTGATTTATTGTAAAGAATTGCGATGTGTTTTTTGCTCTACAAGTTTTCTAAAATGTTATATTTAAATATGCACACAGTTTTGTTAAATATGAGCTAATTGGTATACATTTCTAGCACAACAATCTGGACATTGGATGAAGTCAGGTTCAGAATTCTTGAAAATACTGCAGACAAGTATATACATGTATGTAAATGCAGCCAGACAAATAGTAGAATAAAATGTTGTATATAATAAGGCAGAAAATTTATAAACAAATGGTTTGGTTGGAATACATAGAAAGTAAAGTTGGTATGTATATATGTGCTGATAAATTGTTGTTTTATAGCTCACCGCAGTAGAAAAAATATATTTTAAGAAAAAAAACCCCTAAAAGTCTGTATTGTAATTGAAAGCTATGGTCACTGAGAACGCACATTTCAATGATGACTATCGTGCCAGCATGTTACATAACTGCCCCCTGCTGGTCATGTCTTTTTTTGTGTTAGACCATTTTGTACTGTGCCACGCAGTACTGCAGCACTGCGTGTGGTCACGTTCATTCACTTGCACATTCTCAGTAGCCACATCTGTACAGTTTCAGACTGAAACTGTGTCTTGTGGGTGTTTTTTTATGTGGGTGTTTTCTGTACTTCATGATTCTTTTTTTTTTTTCTTTTGTATTGCATTATGGGATCTTGATCTTTCCTCCAGCAACTTTTGATATCGAAAGTTGTTGTTTATATGCTGATGAAGTATGAAGTATACTAATTGTATGTATTGGTGTTATAAATTATGGCAAAAAAAATTGGTAATAAATTGCCAGCACTTTTGTTTTACAGACATGATTCTCTCTCTAATATGTATATCCTCTCTATATTTGGATAGTACTACTAAAACTACTTAAAGGTCAAAAGTTAACACAGCAAAGACCAATGTCCCATAATGCAGTTCATAACTGTAAATAAGCTGAAAATAATTGTGACTCACAAAATAAGGAACGTGTTAATTAACAGTTATTGTTAAATCCCTTTATGAGTGTGTTTTCTGTATGCAGTGTCTTGCCCTAAAGTTTTAACTCAAAAAAGTAAGGCATGGCATACAGTAAAATAGCAGTTATTGTGCATGACACCTTCAACCTCCTCTGCTCCACACCTTTACCACCCACTTCTGTTGTGTTTACCGAGGCCTAAATCATGTTTTCGGTTGCTCTGCACCCCTGCCTGTCTGCACACCGCTTAATTTCATGTTCGGTTGGATTCTAAGATGGCTCATCCGCCAGCCAAATATTTGTTGTGAGTCGGCGGGGTAATCTGTGGCTGAGTACATACACTTATCTTTGAAGCTGCCACCGGAAAGGAAGGACACTGGAGTCATGGAGGGCAGGAGGTTGTGTGCGTGCTGAACCCGGTGATAACAGCTTTTTGGATAAATCCTCTGCACTGCCAGTACTGTTTCATCCATGAGGCATTAGGGCTGAAGCACTCTTTGAGACCACTTTCAAATAAACCTCAGGTTTCACAGTGGGACGCTGGGATGAAAGTGCTGTGTTATAGTCCTGTATTTGGTCTGTTCTGTGCTTTTTGATTGGTTATTATTTTTATCAGAATATTGTGATATTTTGATCTCGATGATGTGGTGTGTGTGTATGTGGTATATTAAATGTCAAATGTGCAGCGTATATTTTTGTATTAATTTAAGTATATACAGTAGTACTGTAAACATATTAACAGTTTCCCTAATTTATGATTTATGAATTGCACACTGTAATAAATGCCTGGTTCCACATAATTGATTAGTGTTGGGGCAACATGAAGGAATTAAGGTAACTTAGAAGTTAGTCAAGAATTGTGTTGTTTTAGCTAATTTTAAATAAGTCCATTGAGCAAACACCATTTTTGAGTGCATTATGGGACCTTAATTTCTGCTTTGATGTTCACAATTCAATTTTAAAGGGCACCTATTTTACCCATTTTACAAGATGTACTGTAAGATAAGCCTTTGGTGTCTCCAGAAGGTGTCTGTAAAGTTTCAGCTCAAAATACCCATCAGATTATTTATTATAGCCTCCAGAGTTTGCCCATTTTGGTGTCTGAGTATACTGTAGCTGTTTTTGTAGCCTGTGGCTTTAAATGCAAATGAGCTGCTTCTCCCTCCCACCGTTCTCATATGCGTGTGTCTGCTTCTCATCATGCGTTACGTCAGATAAATAACACAGTGACAGAGACAGACTCGAATGAAGCTAAAATACAGTTTATTTCATATATTTGTGGTGGAGTTTATTCAAGCCTTTCTGAAATGATGAGTGTTGCGACTTTAAAGTTTATTTCTAGGGGTTAAAGAGGTAACATTTGAAGTGACTTAGTTTGTGGTGAGTTGGTGGCAAAATAGAAAAACGACAACCAAATAATGCAAAAAAAAGTGAATTTATTCAAAAAAGTGAAAAGAAGTCAAACAGCAAATCTCACACAAATGTCGTTTGCTGTACACACACAGAGACATGTTAGCGTTTTCTGACACCATGCGGTCGTGGTGATTATAGCAGTTAAGAATGACATGTATATGGCAATTTCACTGTCTTTATTACAAACTGTTTTAAAAATGTTTTAAACTTATAAAAATCACAGAGAGTTGTAGCAAATATTTTAATCCCAGTTTATTTGCAAAAAAATGTTCTGTTGGTATTATAAAAACACGACACCTGTCAATCAATTTGGTCGGCAAGGAAAACCGTACTCCTACGTCACTTTGCAGTGGCCCTCAGAATTGCAGGGATTTGGGTCCTATTTTAACGTCAGGAAGTTTTAAAAAAGAGACTTGCTGGGTTTATGTCATTCCAACATGACAGTGGACACACTATACCTATATGCACAGATCTGTGCAGCTTACAAAAGTTTATTTTCATCATAGGTACCCTTTAACAAAGTGACATTTATTAGTAGTATTATTGACATTTTAGTTGTTTGAAACAATATATTGTGTAATAAAAATATATACAGTCAAGCTTGACTGTATATAATAAAATAAGTGTGTAAAGTAAAAGAGGTTATCAGGTTTTTGTACCTTAATTTACAACACAAACCCACAAAATATATCACTTCAAACTGTAAAAAATATTTTAAAAAATTTATATTAAGAGATCAAAGTCTTAAAATGCAATTCAAAAGCATATAAGCAAAAAAAACAGATCACAAAATATGGAAACTTATGGAAATATGGAAGCTTATGATGCTACGTTTCAAATAACTCCACACACTGAATAAGCAGAAAATATGAATGAACAAAGTGAAAAGATGTTAAATGCGAGATATTAACATTTGTTCTGTTGTGTGCCTCTTTCTACCACACACAATAACTTTGCCTGTGCTAATTAACAATTAGCAAAGACTCGTTGGCTAATTGTGTTATTCCTCATAATTAAGGGGCTAATTACTAGAATGTCAATTTAGATTTAATTACTAAGTGCTTTAGTAATTCCCAGTGAGCATAAGTTACCATTTCCCGACCCTTTTCTCAGTCTGTGCTTTTGACGGGTTTTCCATACCTCGCTCCCATTGGATAAAAAAAAAGGAGAGAGGGGAAAAATGTAAATAAAAATAAATGAGAGAGGTGTTTGAGATTCCCGGATCTGTTATCAAGACTGTAAAGCGTAATGATTAATGAAAGGCTTTACCTCTGGGCCTCAAATTAAAGATCTTTTTTTGAGCTAAAAAAAAAAGAAGAGCGCCACCAGCATTTTGCCAGCATCTGTTGAGGATATTAATTTGTGACGCCTCGTTTCCACTATTTCTGCAACATGTATACGTAAAACCTGTCCTCCCAAACTCTCCAATTGACCACTAATAGGTGCTATTGCCTTAAACATGGTCCGGTCCACGTAAAATGAGCAAATTGGCACCGTCCTACAATTCCTCTAGCTCTCCTGTTCCTTCCGCATAACGGCTTTGATTTTCATCCTAATTGTCTGACTCCCTCAAACCGCTGCCAAAATACAATAGGACAGGGTATAATATATATAATTACACCCACTTACATTAGCCATTATGCCAGTGAAGCATTCCTTGGAAAATGACACACGACCTGTCAAGACTTCATTCACGCCATTAATAAGCATCATTAGTGTCTAGTTTGAATACCTCTCTTGCACATTGCAGTCATTTCAACATGTCATATATTTTAATTTGAGGCCAAAAATAGCTGTGTGGATATTATGCACTCTCACTGCTAGTCTTTGTGATCTCTTAATGGCCAGGAAGTTCAGAGTCTGACCTTGGATTTTTGCTCTCATTGGAATAATAATACAAAAAAAATAAAAATAAAATAAATATATATATTTATAAATTAAAGAGATGTGTCCTTGTTGTTGTTTATGCCTTTAGTTGTAGTCATCAAAAACCATTTGCATCATAACCGTTCGCTCACTTTTAAGAAAATGCCCTTGGGAATTGCTACTGTTAAATCGAAGAGGAAAATAAGATTTCGTTAACCCTCCCTTGAGCTGGTTCTCAATGCTGCTTCTTTCTCTCTCTTGAAATCTCTCCATCCAGCGTCTCTGTCCCCCAGAAGTGGCTTCGCTGCCCCTGATGACGAACTGATGAAAGGAAACATCTCAGTTCTGCCGAAGCGCAACCGAACCTCCCACAGGTACTGCTGAAAAATAAAGACAATAACTCATGCTTTGATCTGAGTAAGTCATTAACTTCTCTTCGCCTTGTTTACCGCCTTTGACAAAAGCAGCTTAAGGGGCTAATTAATTGTAAAAGTGGCGCACAATGGTTAATTAGCCCGGCGTCTGTTGTCAGTGATGTACCTTGGCGGACTTTTGTAAGAGGCCTCTCTGTCGTTTTCCTCGTCCCTTGGTGAGGGGTGCCATTTTTCTTTTTGGGAGGGGGTTGGCATGAATGAGGCTGTCTGACATTTTGGCTGGTAAACACGTGGGACTTAAGCATCAAGATCACTGATGTGTCATGAACACACAGGGCATCTGAGGTTCAGGGGCAAATGGATTCACATATGCAGTAAGTGACTGGCAGTAACTGGGTTAAAAGGGCAAATGAAAGTGCTGTTTAAATGTATAGCACATTCAGCCGTGTGCTCCTGCTTTTGTTGAGAGAATGAAATGTGGGATGGATGTGCTGTAATGGTGTTGTATACTGTGTACTTTGTTTAAATATCTGACTGGGTAGTTGTGTGGGTTGACGTTTACGGAGTGGATCTTTGGTGTTGATGGTAATAAGTAAAGATAATGAAATTAACAAAGATCTTTGGATGGACACTTTAGAACATTGGTCTTCAAGAGTTAACGCGTATAAATTCAATTATTGTAATAATACAAATATAACTAAATAAAAAAAGTTATAGACGTAAAATTGGCACAAAATGGCTGACATCGATATTTAGATTAGAGAGTCGTAGAAGTTTGGGGGTGGGCTCATTTTACGCAGCCTATCACGTTGGTATTAAATAGTAACATCACAAATTTGTAGACACTTCTTAGCAACCACTTATAGCACCCCAACAACCATATAACAACATTAACCAGCCTTATATCAGTACATGAATATCATGGAAAGACAGGGTTTTGGGTTCTTTTCAATTAGGCTGATAAAACTCATTTGTTTTAACCCATTAAACTGCATTACCACAACCTAGCAACCATTTCAAATACCCTAGCGACTACATAAACACACATTTGACCATTACTTAGCACTTCATTGCTTTTGGGCAGTACAGTAATTCATTTTATCCCAGTGATTTGCCACAGTAAACACCACTCACTGTACAATTCTAGTTATTATTATTTTAATATTATACTCATTAATTTTATTATTAAATACAACCAATATAAATGTCACAATTAAAAAATAAAATGAAAATTTAAAGGGACCTTTCAAAACGTTTAAGTCTAAATGAATGTTACTTCTTTATATTTTTAAATATTCAATTTATTTATTGAATATTTTTTCATCATAAGTTCATTCTAAAAGCTAATATTAAGAATTATTATTAAAGAATGTTACTGTGAATAATTGAAATAAATATAATAATGGCTTTGCAATTATCATCAACTGTAAATATAGAGCAGAATTAAAAATATAAAACTCTATTTTGTCTCTTGTCTTGCAAATGATTGAATCCTCCAATTTAAACAGGCTTTAACAAGCTCAGAAATGCAAAGATAAGTATGTGAGACTGAATATTGCAGTTAAATAAAATAAACCAAACTGCTTAAATGAATAAATCTTAATTTAATTATTCTGTTTTTTTTTTCGTGCATCACTTCCCTGTGAAGTCAGGTATAGATACCCTATAAACAAAATAACAGAAAGAGCAGTTGCTGTTTACAAAGTGCATTCTGCTAGACTCCTTCAGCTCTGAATGAGTGCCAATTAAGCTGTTATGACTTATCACCTCTGTGTTCATATGCTCGTATGTCCCAGCATGCTCTTACCCTTACCCTGCCCTACACTGCATATTACTGCTTACCGCCCACTGTGGAGAGCTCATGTCTTTCATTAACCCCCAGTAAAGTGCTGTTGTGTTTTGAGAAGCCATCTATAAACAGCTATTAGTACACTTTTTTACTTGGCAAGATCCAGGAAAATATTGAGTGTGTCTTTATAGATAAATACATAGAGCTATGGAAAAAAATATAGAAATAAGAGAGCATGGAAAGTTTCTTTGAATTTAAGTAACTCATTATTTCAAATAAATAAATTGTAATTTAATTTAAAAAAAAAAAAAATGATTGTCATTGTTGTGATTTGAAAGCCACTTTTATTTGACCAAATATGGATTTCTTAACTCTTCTGATTCTGACACTTTTTGCCTATTTGTCATTTTTATTTAAATCTAAGATACATTTTAAGAACAAAACTATATATTGTAAATGCAGAGAATATATTTGCATGCCTGTATATAATAATGTGTTTCTCCCATTTAAATTCATATTAAAATTGCATGTACAAAGTTCTTAAAAAAAAAAACTAATCAGTCTGTTTTTGTGAACTGTCCTTGAATCAGCTCTGTCCATTATACTGCGCCTTAACTTGAGAACCTTGAATACGCCTCTCCCTCCTAATTAGAAGGAAATAATAAAAATCCGTCTCCAAGACAAACACCTCATGACCTTTCAAAGCCACCCTGGAGAAGTGTATTTTCCTTTACTTTTGAGGGTGGTTGAGACCACAATGAAAGCACAGTCATGTGGCACACGGAAATTCTCTCTGCAGTCTTACATGCTGCCGTTTATTAAGCAAGAAAATAATAATAATAGGTAGATAGATTGTGTGTATTCAGTTTGTGTATTCTGTTTGCTAGTTAAAGGTTGCAGAAGGTCAGTGCAGTTTTAAATATCGCCCTGAGGGTTGCTCTGTTTATCCAGCTGCCATTTTGTTGAGAGTTTTAGTATTTTTCGCAGGAATTTTGTGGAGGAGAGAGAGCTGACAAAACAGGTTTTTATGAGTCATATTTGATGGTTGAATTGTTTAGAAGGCTACATTTAGAGTACATCTACTACTTAGTATGGATTTTTAACAGTTGATTGAGAAAGAACAACAAAAAACTTACTCAGCTTTTACTCAACAGCTCTAAATTCTTATTGAAATAAATATATCAGGCCTGTTTTTAATCAACTTAGCTTAAATGTTACTTTTACAATGACATAAGGAAATACAGAGTATGGCAGTGGATGTTTCAGTTAAAGAAAAAGATACATAAAGATCTAGAATAACATAAATTTTCTTCTTACTTTGAAGTTAATGCACAATTACAATACATGATAATACCCAACTCTGTGTAATAGTTTATTTATTTTTTATTGCATATTAATGATATTGAATATTTTTCCTTTCGGATTTAAAGCCAAGCCTAATCCTAATAATTACATCTTAATAATTTGACACACTTTCTCACTTCTTGGCTTAGCAATCTCTTAATGTAACTCAAAAGTATGACTGACCGAGAATATATATAAATAAAAGAATGAGGGTGGGGGTTGGGATGGAGGTCTAAGAAAAAAAAAATACATTTGAATGAGAAAAGGCTGTCGACAGCAGTTTTTTTTTTTCTCGTGACATATTTCTCCCATTAAAGCAAATTAAATTCATTTAATTAGGACACTAATCTCAGCTTTTTACTCACATCAGCTGAGGTGTCATGACATTTCTGTTGCATTACATTGTTTATATTTTTTATGATTTGCAGATAGATAGATAGATAGATAGATAGATAGATAGATAGATAGATAGATAGATAGATAGATAGATAGATAGATAGATAGATAGATAGATAGATAGATAGATAGATAGATAGATAGATAGATTTTGACACAGTCATAGGGCTTGGTGATATTGAAAAAAAAATCACGATATCATGTTTCATATCGATAATTATTGAATTTTTTTTTAACAATACATTTAGGAATATTATGATTTTTTTATGTAACCACTTTATTTTAATTTACCAACATCACTAAGGCAAATTGTTTTAATTGTCAAAAACAGAAATATTTAAACAAAATATCTCATCTCTTTATATTACAATAAAAATAAGTGTTTAAGAGACTCTTAAACTTGATAAATAAAAAGTGTTCAAAGTGTGTGCAATAGTAAAGGTAGATCAACATCTGTAAAGTGTAGGGGTGAAACGGATCACTGTTGATCCGTGATCTGTACGCATCACAACTCACGGTTCGGAATGCACGTTACCCACGGATAAAAAATGTATTTTGACAGTTAATCCAACATTTATAACCATTGCATTTTGGCTTCTCTGTAAGATATACTGAGGACGGGAAAAGTTGTGGTGGGACCTACCTAAATGCTTTCTTAGGATATTAATTTAATGTGTTTTCTGTCACTGCTTGTTTAGCCTGCATTAATGCATTCATTGTAAAGCTGCACAATTAAACATTAAAATATTGTGATCTCAGTTCAAGCCTGCGCAACATGAACGATAAATGATAATGGTTTGCATATTTTTATTAATCCTTCAAAGCGCTGCATTTTAAATCTGCATTAAGAGAGATTCAGTTTTTAACACTTTTTTCAGTGAGTTACAAACAATTAAATAACACAGAAGTGCTGGAAGAACATTTTATATTTCAGGTATAAAAACTGATGTTTATTGTAAAGATTAAAATCACAGTTTAATGAAACATGACGCTGGTGAATTTTTGACGCTGGTAAAAGCAATTACATTGCAACAGATGGCGACAAACAACCATTAAAATTATGTCATAAAACATGAAGTTTTATGTGTGAATTGTTGAATCATTAATTGAAGATAAATATGATCTGTTAGCAACTGTAGCAAAGATCATATTTCATATTGAATACTTTTCTTTTTCAGCTGGTTCTTTCTTGTTTTTAATTTTTATTAACATTACAGGTTCTAAGTTCTGTTCATTTAAGGAATGTTTTTTGCAGTAATATATTTATATAAATGAAAAGCAAATTAAATTTGTCTCCTCAGTTTTTTTGCTGATCTGAAAAATGGTCTGATCCGTGACTAAAAAAACATAGTGTGATCCTAGTAAGGTGTCAATAATAATAATAATAAAAAAAACAGTAAACCTCAAACTTGGTAAACAAAGCAAATTATGATAATAAAATCTGAGATTTCAAGTACAAGAAGTAACCATCATTTTTCAAATACATACTGCAACATTACAAATTGTGAAGTTGAATGACTATATAACCCCCTATGCTAAAAAATTCTTCAGATGGGGAGCTAGTGGCTGGGATGCACAAGAAAAGAAACCAAAAAGCCTCTCTCACGACATCCTTACATCCTTTTTTATCTCCTTACTGCTACTATACATCACTCGTTTTCACATGTGTTGTTATTCTAACCTGAAGTGACAATCGCAGGTGTGTGGTTTTGTCGTCTCTCGTAACTCAGGCCCGCGCTCAGCAGCCACATTTTCATAAAACTATAGCGCTTCATACCAAACTTATTTCATTGTCTATATTGACAATGGTCAATATATACCATTTTAATTTTTATCACCCAGCCAACCAAATCTTTTAAAAGAAACACTATAAAAGGTTCAAGACAAAAAAAATTATGATTATTATTTCACACAGCACTCTACTCTTTTTATTTTGGAATTTTGGAAAAACATTTACAGACATAAAGAAATATAATATATAAAGAGATAAAATAATAATAAAAAATCTTTATTTTAGGAACTGTGCAATGAAAGGTACTTTTGTTTTGTCAAAGGTACTTGTTTGACATCACAGTAAAAAAGTCTCTTTAGAAGCTTCATTTTTAAAAGTGAAGTAGTGCTGTGATTCATTGTTTTCCATACAAGTATTGTCGGTAAAGCAGACATCAGGATATAAGGAGCATTCATATTGAACTCCAAGGTCAAGGAGCTGCCGCTGATTATCTGAAATTAATCAAAGCCCTGAGGGCAGCCTGCTGTAAATAGACTCGCGAGCGCATCGGGGATTTTCACCGCATGAAGCTGACTGTCCCGCGTCATTTTCATATTCAGTTTTGGATATTACGATCTGACAGGATCTTGATAATAAGGGTGTGAGCGAGTCACGCATCTGCCTGCCGACTGAAAATAAAATGAATGTCATCATCTTCTCTTAAAGCTTTAATCATTGGTGTAATTGAAAAAAATGCTACAGTAGTCACCACACACCACGTCTTTTGATTCAACACGTATATGACCATTCATTGTGTGTGTGTGTGTGTGTGTGTGTGTGTGTGTGTGTGTGTGTGTGTCTGTGTGTGTGGAGGGGTTTCAGGAGTTAAACTGAGGGGATAAGAGGGGTCCTCCAGACCAGGGGGCCCGAAGCACCCGCCACACGCTTCCCATCTCCTTCAGCTCTCCTCTAGTGTTGCCGTGATTGGCAGAGATGTTAAGTGCCATTTGACACCTGAGAGGGTGAAAATTTGTGCGAGTGGGCAGTAATGAATTGGAGACGTCTACGCAATTAAAATCACTGTTAATTTCTCCAGGGAGATGGGAGGCCCCCCTGAGCCCATGAATCACGGGACAGGAGGAGGGATGGAAAGAGTGAAGGATGAGTCACTGGCTTTCCTGGATGGAGAACAACGAAGGCCCCCACTGCACATGAAGCGTATTTGATTAAGAACTCGCTTGATTTTTGTTCTGCTTCTCATTTGGTGGAAATTACTCTACTTTGGTTATCATCCACATTCGGATATGATTGTAGCACTTGTGTGATGTTCTAATCAGCCTTCATTGACACTGATTGAGATATGCATTGTTTCAGAGGGAAGGAAGGAACCCTGCTCGCTCGGTTATGTTGCTTCGTTTCATGCCAGATGCATTTGCTCGGTTTCTTTCCCCACAAAAGTTACAGGAAGATCCTGTCACTTTGGTTTCCTGGCAGATGATCCGGGAAATGTCAGTAACATTATAAACTGGGAAAGGTTTCAGTTCACACATGGGTGTTTTTGTTTGCACTTGGCTAGCATTACATTTTCCACAATTCCTTCAGTTTGTTCTGCTTGATTATTTTGCAGTGACACAATGGACATGTTTTATTGTCACACAAGTGCTGAATACTGCACAAATATTTTGTTACCATCTTCAGTACAAATATCTGAACATTCATTTACTTCAGAAGCAGAAAATAAATGTTCTTTATTAGAATTGGAGGGTTTCATGCAACATTTAAACACATTGAATCTTTTAATTCTACAAAAGTTTATCTTAGTTAATAAAATGTTCTTCGCTATAAGGCTTTCAATAATAATCTTAAGTGTAAGATATGCATAGTTTTTGCTTAAAACAAGGAACGTTTTCTCTTTCAATAGAGTTATTTTTTTATTAGTTTCTTTAAATGTTTTCTCAATTCACATTTTTAAGAAAACTAGATTTAATATATGTTGAGTTCAGTCTGGATTCATTCATCAATGTTTATGATAAAAAGCATAAAAGCAATCATGTCCCTTCAGAAGACTTGAATTAAACCACTTAATTTATGTCTTTACCACAGTATTGAAGAGATTTGGGTGAATAGACTTTCAATGAAGGGATGAAATCTTTCAAATTTGTTGAGAGATAACTTGACTTACTGTATATTCCAAAGATGAACTCATTTAATATTTGGGGAAAAAACAATTACAGAAATTTCATTTTGGGGTGAGTTATCCATATAAATCCATTCAATTCCTTTAAATAAAAAAACAAAATGTTCAAAACACATTTACAGCCTTGGCGGGTGTCTGTTTTTGGATGCACTTGACTAACTCTATACATTCCACATCCCTGTTCTGGTTTGTTCTGCTTGATTGGCTCGCGTTGACACAATGAACTTGTTTTACGATGCATTTGGTATTCTTTCAACCTCGATAATGTCACCCAAGCGCTGAAATTATTTATGAGGAAATGTAGAAGTGTAATTTCTGTCAGAGTTCAAGCCAATTAATAAAGCCTGTCAAAGTCTTTCCTTCCTTGACCAACAAAGTGTTCTCGGAGGAGGCCCGAATGGTGACCTTGGCGAGCCTGCGCAGCCCTGCTGCTGATCAGAGTGTCACCAGACTCAGGCGTTCTCTGACTGCCATGTGTTTAAATTGCCTCCCACTGGCATTCAAATTACAGCCCGTATCTCATCTGTTGAGATCTGGCATTACAGCGAGTCCACCATCTCCCTTCACACACACACGCCACCCAAGCACATAATGAGGCAAAGTCATCTCCTTCTGAATCCCCACTGGGTGTACCTGTGAAGTGTAAGGCCTAGATGCACTATTTTTGGATCTCGCTCTTTTAATTTATTTCCATGATTTGGTGATAATAATAATAATTGTGCTGTAGGTGCTGCATTGAAATTAGCTGACACTTCCTCGGGCGTTATCGCTCAGCCATCGCATCCAAAAGTGCCTCTCGCGTGCCTTCACTTCTTCATCTCTCGCCGTGCGCTGACACAAAGGCTGTCGAAGCAGTTCTTCCTTCATTTTCCTCTCCCCCTTTTTCAGCTTATTCAAATCAGGTGTTTGAAAACTAACCTTGTTTGAATTGTAATGCCGCAACGGAGGGTTTACAATTTACTGATACAGCAGCATAATAGGAAGCGGAGCGGCTCTGAATTTGAAATGAATTAAATTTCTGCTTGTCTGTATTCTAATCACAATGTTACATGATAGCTTACAAGAGTGTCTTTGAGAGCGTTTCTAACTAAATAAATTTGATTTTGAAAGGGTGTGTTTGGCAGATTGGCTTCTGCATATTTTCGCCGCCAGCCAGGTGCTGTCATGGATAAAGTAGCTAGTTTATTGCGCATAATAGGATGCAAGGATTGCAAAATATACATGAATTCTATTTGAGAGAGAGAAGCAATATCACAAAGACTCCCGCCTGCCTGGAGATGGCATTTACCCACCATTCAGATTGCCCATGACGCCCACACTGGGCATAGATTAATCAGTATGCTAAATAGGGAGCTAACCATGTACATGAGATGCGTTTTACCCTCATTCTGAGCTGAATAACAAATTGAATTAAAAGAAAGTTATAATGCAAAATACTTTTCCTAAAGTTTTTTAAAATGGTAAAAATGGTTTAAAGTTTTTTTTTATTCTTGCAAAAGTACTTTATTTTACTATTCCATGTTGTTTTGAGGTATTTTGACTCAATATTGGTAACTTGTAGAAATTTCTATATATATATATGTCATTTGCCCAGTATTTTAACTTTTAATTTAACTATAATTAATTATTTATAATCAATTATTAATAATTAATTAATCTAAATTTGGAACACGTTATATTGAGAAGAGGAAAAAAGTGATAAAAATACATTGATGTTAAAAAATAGCTCAACAAATGTAATAATCATTGACTAAAATATAATCAGTTATTAATATTTAAATGGTTATTTTTTGTATTTAACTCACACCTATTTTTTTGCTTATTTAATAGTAAGGATGTTTTCTTACATTGTCACTAATTAAGTATAGAAATATTAAGCACAAGCACATATAAACGTTTGAAACTCTCCAGGCATAACATGACAAATAAAAAAAAAGTGAATTATTCTGATGTCACTTATGGCCACTACTGTATGTCATGAATTCCAGGAATATTCTTTTGAAGACACCAGACATATTCTCAAATAAGCAGTAGCATATTCTGTGAATGTCATTGGATTATTGTCAATGAAAAATGTAATGTTTCTGCTTGTGTGAACTGCTAAAATGTGGTTGTAACTGTTGGACGCTGGACAACGGAGATGAGGATCCACGTGCAGTTTTATTAAGATGTAGTCAGGCAGGCAATGGTCAGACACAGGAGCAAATGGTACAAACAAGAGAATCCTGAAGCATAGTCAAGTCACAGGTGCAGGTGGCAGACAATGTAAACAAAAAGGCAAGGGTCAAACACGGAGAGACAAAACAAGGAAAAACGCTTTGTGATGTTACAGGGTGAAAACCAACAAGACTCAGCAATGTGTGTGGTAAAGTGAGCAGTCTAAATAGTCCGGAACAGTTCAAATTCAAACAATGACTTCATTTGTTTGTTTAAATTCACCTTGTATAAATTGTTTGCAACAATTTGTAATGAATTGATTTTTTTTTCAACCTAGACTCATTCTAAAAATGTACCGCTATATACATTTTTGACTTCACAAATCCACCAGTGGCTGCTGTGTGTAATTTTTTAAGATCTCAAATTTGAGTGCCATTAGCGCCTGCTGTTTTCACGTAAGTCCACCAGAGGCTGCTGTCGACTGACTGAATGAATGACTAACTGACTGATTGACTGACCAATTCTCCTTCTTCCCTAAACCCAACCAATAGTGTTTTCAAAAGCACTGATTTACCCGAACACCCACTTCCCTAAACCCAACCTTTTTAAAAGCAATCCAGTAAAAGAAAAACCCTTGTCCTAAAAAACCTAATGTTTTTGGCTTCTGTTTTTGTCTTAAACACTTTCTGGAACCATTCTTTGCTGGACTCAAATCCTGTCATTGTGGTCAACTCCTCTCCATTTCAAGTCCGCCGACGTACATGGTGAGCTAACTGGACAAACCTGATAACAGCGGGAAAGCCCTGCACACCGAGTTAAGCAGTCAGCTGGTAAGTGCGAAAAGAAACGGCACCATACCACCACGAAGTGTTCGTTTTAAATATAAAATGTAGCCATAAGTACTTCTGACTACATATTTAGTGATCTGCAGAAATGTATATTGGGCTATGTTTTCAGAATGAGCTTATGTAGTTTTTTTCAGTGTAGAAGCCTTGAATGTAAATATGACATGACAAATGCAATTATTAGTCTTATATGAACAGAAGTGTTATATAGTGTAGTTTTAAGGCATTGAAACAGAAGACAATTTCAATTTATAGTACCTACAAATGTTACTCAAACTATTGTCATGTTCAGTGCTAAAACTTCTCCCATTCATTTTCCTTCGAGTGCTCCTTCTCTCTTCATACTATCTCAGGCTGAATCTTTTTATACTAACAGCACAGAAAAGTTACAGATGTCTTAGCAGTCAATGACTAGGGAACATTGTGTTCGTCACTCCTCCATCCTCAGAAAGCCAAAATGTGGATTCTGTAGATGGTCTGCTTGAAGCTTCCAGATGTGTCCTACTTTTGTTCAGTGGTGACATGTGGTTAAATATACTTCCTGATGACCATCTCCGCTCACTTCTCCAGTTTCCCCATCGAGGGACAAAACTCACAGACTTTACCAATGAAACTTTGTCCTCGTCCATATGTATCAGCTTGTTTTTCAGAGCAGCTGAGCTAGTAATTATCTAATGGAGCTCATTATTATTAGCTGTAATTGGAGGTGCCCGTATCCTCTGAGAGAGAGAGAGAGAGAGAGAGAGAGAGAGAGCAATGAAATAAGCAGAAAATTGTGGGATACTCCAAAGCCCCAGGTCAATGTTTTCCATATAGCAACCTTACATCCTTATATGATAATGGCCAAATAACCTCTTTGCAATGCAAATGATGTTCATGTATATTAGCGTGGGCACTCTGATCAATGACCAATTAATGACCTCAGAACAGTCATGTGACTACTTAACCTCATTAATATGCATGTGGCTGGTTCACTGATGCACACTTGGTTCTTTATTACTGTGGTTATGGAGAATCATGTCTATATAACACATTTATTCCATTAAATTATCTTTTATAATATTTAATATGGTAAAAATATTATCTGGAAGTGTTTTTTTTATTATGGCATATCACCTTGTAGTTATAAAGTTATAGCTGACATTTTTGTCAAAATTGAGTTCACATATTCTTATTAAATGACAACTTATTTACATTATATGTTTTTTATAAGTTGTTTACATTTTAAGACTTTTTATTTAAAAAACAAAAAAGGTTTTATCTACAAAGTTGAACTCTAGCTTGGCTCTATAAGATTCTTTCTATGAGCCAATCAGCACGAGGATCAATCATGATCAGCTTTCTTTGTCATTGCCCCGGACTGCTCCATCGTTAAAAAAAATTAATAAATTAAATGTGAAAATGTTTTATTTGTGTACATATAGTCAGTGCAATGTTCAATTTCCTTTGGCTTAGTCCCTTTATTTATTAGGGGTCGCCACAGCGGAATGAACCGCCAACTTATCCAGCATATGTTTTACACACCGGATACCTTTCCAGCTGCAACCCAGTACTGGGAAACACACACACACACACACACACACACACACACACACACACACACACA